>JAODAF010100416.1:0-10814 GCA_027574765.1 Molpadia intermedia | reverse complement strand
ACTGCTAGCTCCTGGTGGACTTTTAGGCCTAGCTGTGTTTTGTGTTCAGTGTACCAAAAATAACATGGTCTTTACATTTTGCAAGACTAAGACTTTTTCATATAGGTTTGGGTTTGAATTTTATGCCTTTATACTTATTTAATATGTTTTTTTGCTTAGTTAAAATTAAATCACCATGTTCTATAAATAATTCTGACAAGAAACATAATTTTCTTTGATTAAACTGAACAAAGTATGTTGGGGTCCATATTACATGCTCATGCAGGTAAAATGGACCCATACGACCCTTGACATTTACCCCCCTGTGTATGTCAAACCATAAATTCACGTGAACCAACCAGAACCAGAACTTGATTGACAATGTTACATGGCCAATAAAATTTCGTCTAGGCCACTATGTATAAAAAATAATTACTGAAAATGTTCTTAATGGGTCCATTTCCCCTTCAGTTACCCTATGTATGTTGTTTAGTGCCGCAATAAATAAACCGTGTTAAAATTATGTTTATATTCTGCATATATGCATTTGGCGGACTCGGTGACTCGACTTTTACTCGGATTGTGCTGGTCTCGGTCTTGACTCGGACTTGGATCCTGGGGACTCGGTCTTGGTCTTGGTCTCGGATCCTGGGGACTCGGGTTTTGGTCTTGGTCTCGGATGTTGTGGACTCGACTACAACACTGCCAAAATTCATGAGCACTAGATTATGCATGGCACACACATTGTCTCAGCTACGTGTTTTCATGAGCTCTGGAACATCCATGATACATACATTGTCACAGCTACATTACATATTTGATAGTTTAACAATCTATAACAGTTCGCCTCCTATTGTTAACACAACTTTAAAATATCAAATATATTTGTCATTCTTAACTCATAGACTGCTTTTTCAGCACATTATATAAATGATAATAGGGTCAAGCCCAATATATTATAATATTTGAACCATTGTGTTGGCTTTCAGACCTTACCATTCCCTCTTTACCAATGATTTATAGCTTAAAACAATTTGCATCGATTTCAATTTTCTTATTTGGGGCACTATTGGGTTCGTCCTTGATATACATTAACATTAATTAACATTTTAATGGACGATATTATATTTTAGGCTACAGCGCCCGTCGGGAGTCTTAGCCGCCCGGTCGGGTAGTGCTGCTAGCATTATTGAGCAGTTTATATAAAGCGCCAAAGCGAAGCAAAATTACTAAAAAAATGTGGTGCATTTGACACTTTTGACATAAAAAGCCACTTCTACCTCACACTCGCTTGTCATTATTTTCGCTGAAAATGTAAGATACTTGCTTCTCGTCCTGGAAGCTGTCCCACTGCCAAGCAAATCCCGTTGTCGCCACCGATGTTGTGTATTACACTAACCATGCTAACTGAACGATCGCAAATGTAGTTTAATGATTAAAATAGATTAATCAACTCGTTATCCCATCACTCGTAAAACCGGACAACAGGAGAGGATTATTCAAATTTAATATAAATATACCACCCACCGTTATTTACAAAAAAGTCAAACTAGAATAAAATGGATGACGTCGATACTGCTGAATTATGTCATCAACTGGAAAATAGATAGCAACATTAAACTGGGAGCGTCGGCAGGTCAGACTAGAGAAACGGCTAAGCCAAGTTAGTGTAGATATTCCGTCTGGGATAATTACCCCTGATTGAAAAGATTGTGGTAAGAGGAGGGGAATGGACAGTACGGTAACATAACAAGGGCCACGGTACCCAATCATACAAGACTATGACATCATATGCAACTTGAAATGCAAAAGTGACACCCTCCAAAACCTCATTCCAGCACCCCTTCCACAAAATATTCCTTTCATAAAGTGGCGGCAAAACAAACTCTAAACCACTGGTAATTGGTCTCATGAGCTCCATTATTCATGAGCCGATTGTGTTATACGGGAGTGTCCGATTCCACAAAATAGTCCTATCATGTCCAATTTGTACATTCGAAATCCTTCAGAGAAATGACAATATCATGTAATTTACGTGTCGCTTATCAATTGTATGCATTCTATTGCACTCTATTATAAGATAAATTCATTAAAACAGCAATATGCACAATTACGTACGAACAGCCCATTAAGGCTTCAAATGAGATTTTGTTCTAGTCGTCTGGCGTCGTAAACTCATTAATGCGACGGTTTTACCCGTTCGTACACTCTAATATGATATTTCTGTAATTATCTGCTCTAAGCTGAGGTCCGTGCTCAGTCTTGAGTTGATACGTAGGGATCCCTACCACAATTAGCTTCTATCTTGCCAATACACACTAGATTATAAGGTGTGTCGGTTTACCAAAATCAAGTAATCGATAGATGGGCAAATTAATAATAATAATATTGATATATTCGTTGATCAGGTACATACACTGTTTGCATGGTACCAAAGTATTAGTATACATTTAGTTAATTAGACAACCAGCTGTACCATTTTTAAAGTTTTTTTGTATCATATGTCATCTCATTCTGCTTGTTCTGAGCAGCGAAACTTCTGTCGGATTTTGATCAATTTTGAAATCGTTTATTGCCATTCAGGTTTTGTGCAGTTACATATACCGATGTGTGCACTATGGGTATACCATACTATGGTTATATATTATTCTGCGACTGGGAACCCATTTGAAAGGGAAGATGGTTGTTTATGGTTGTTAAACCTCAGTCTGAATTTAGTCTTAGTTTCCCCTACATACCACGTGTTTGGGCAAACAGTGCACAATAATACACATGACATTGCTCGAGTCGCAAGTAAAATTACCAACATGTAGGAAGTGACCATTCAGCTCTATGGTGTCAGTATTATCCACCATTTGTTTGCACACCTTACAACAAGCTTTTCTTATTGCACTGTTTGAAATTCATAGTTCATTCATACAGTTAATAAAGTAGAAATATTCTGTTAATAATAAGTTGGGATCAATGCACACCATTTTTAGATCTGTTTTATATTATTACAAGATAGCATATTATGATATACAAGATTGTTTAAATATACCAGGTGGTGCCTCAACCTTCAGTCTGTGAATGAGATAAAAGGTATTCTTAGGTAGGGTCAGAATGATGCTCTGAAAAGAACTGAATACAAAATATTATTTGAAGCACAATATTTCATCTTGATATAAGGGAATGTATTAATGAAGTTTCAGAGGTTTTTACATTTAACAGTTTGTAAGGAATAACATTTTGTACAAATTTTGTGAAATTATATAATGGATACGTCAGGTTTAAGAACACAGATTGACATGTTTGATGAAGAATAATAGATTAATTCTGGCCAATGAACTGCAGGCTTAGTGACCATTATTTAGGACTTTATAAACCAGTGATGTAGGTTCATGCAGTGAAAATTACAAAATAAAAGTACAATTAAACTTTGAGCTGCCGTGATATTCTTTGCTTGAGTTTTAGTATGGCAGTGTGTGTTGTATTAAAGAGTGCATAGGTTGGTTTTCAATGAATTTTAAGGACATTACCAAAAAAAAAACAATTACTTGAATTTTTAATTTATAATGGAATAGTATAGAGATACAGAAGCTTCTGTGATCGGTATTTCAAGTTCCTTGAGGACATTGTAACATTAAGACTCATACTCTAGGACTGGTGTGCATTAAATATATAACTTATAAGGGTAACAGTAAGGCCGATGTTCAAATTACAGGGGACTCTAAAACATCAAATTGTTGATTTAATGCTAACATGGGACAGGTGGTATCAAAATTCACAATGCTCAAATTACAATTGGCTTTAAAAATATTATAAGGGTTGGCTGCAACAAAGACTGCTAACTTGGGATGGGGGGTGGGAATATTAAATTCAATTTGCTCAGATATGATAGTTGTGTAGATTGTAACAGTATTAAAGACAGTAAGGCTTATTCTCAAATTACAATGGGCTTCAAAAAAATACAAAGTTGCATTCAGACATTAAATTTGTATTTCTCAGGTAAGATAGTTTCACATTGTGTATAGAAGTGTGATGAATCACAGTAAGGCTCTTCCCCAATTTACAATGGGTTTTCAAAAAGGGTTGGCTGCCACAAAAACAGTTGCTGTAATGTTAACTTAAGAAAGTCAAAATTTAAATCCATATTGCTTTGGTATGAAAGCATACACATTGTGCAAGATGATAGCAACAACAGTAAGATCATCAAGGTTTATGCCAAACTTAGGTAGGCTTTTAAATCACTTATTTTAAGGATTGGAGTGTGGCCTTTACTAAAATGTGAAAGCAGTACAAGAGACCATAGTGAAGTTGCAACATGACAAATTATTATTGGCACCATAGAGATTGTCACGCTGGTGAGGTTTGTCTGACAGCCAGTAAATCTGATGTACTGAGCAAATCATCATCTGCCCTATACAAAATTATATAGTAGTATGTACAAAATCATATAGTAGTATGTACAAAATCATATAGTATTATGTACAAAATCATATAGTATTATGTACAAAATCATATATTATTATGTACAAAATTATATATTATTATGTACAAAATCATATATTGTTATGTACAAAATCATATATAGTTATGTACAAAATAATATATTATTATGTACAAGATCTGAAATTTACCAGGTAGTGCCTCAACCTAAAAATGTTACTTTTAGTGCAGGTTAAAGATGAATCAGGCAAATCATCATCAGTCCTCTTGTGGTTTATGTGTTATGCAAGCTATCATTGTCACAGTTACATATATCTGCCTGTAAGTGTTGTAAGATGTTAGCAGGTTACCTTATGGCCCTACAGTTCTATGCAAGCCTGGTATTGGTATTAACAGAAAGCTCACTCTTTATGTACTGAACGTTCTGTTCAAGAATACAATATGGCCCAATGCAGCATCCGTAGACAGTTGATGATGTCATACCAATCACTGGACATTTTCCTGTCGGCCTTCTAAACAAAAACAATTATTTCACGTGTAAAGTGTGTCTTCTCCTCTATCGAAGAAACTGTCGAACAGCTGAACTGGCATTGATTACGCCATTGCCGTGAAGAATTTCTTCAGTGCAACATCTATGTCAATGTCTATTTTGTTTGATTTATTGTAAGACATAGGACAAGTATCATCATTTGAAGGGTCTTCTTTTATTCATGTCAGTTTGCTGAGCTCTATGTTTAAATGTTGTGTGACATAAAAGCTTCCAGAGAATACCAACATTTATTTTTCTTTATTGTACAAAACATTTATGTAGCAAAGAAAAAATTATATTCTGAATTTCCAAAATCTACGATGCAATAATTGAAAGTGGGGTGGATAATATTACTTCTTTCATTTTGCTATATAATTCTTGCAGCTTTTCCCAAAAGTTTATCCACACCTCCATCAGTGTGAAATATTTGGCTATACCAGTGACCTTCACAGTAGTAGGTCTAGGGAAGGGGGGGGGGGGCAGTAGATGGGTTGTGTTGCTAATTTGTTTTTCCAAAATTTAACATACTTCATTTGAGGCTGCATTTTTTCAGCACAGAGCAATCAATTGCAGGACCTGTTGCCTCAGCCAGTGTAATATTAATTACTTCATAATCCTGGGACTAATGAGTGAAGCTTGTGCAAAGGTTGCACTATTTGTCATATAAACTCCCTTAATTATACCCCAAAAAATTATCAGCTCATTGAGTTGCTATACGGATCTTAATATTCCGGTAAGCACTATGATACCAATATTCTGGATTGCATTTCTAACCCAATTATCATCAGCTCAATGAGATGCTACACAGATCTTCATATTCTGGTAATTAGAAGGATACCATCCAGAACAATGAACACTCTGCATTATATTTCAAGCCATATTTCAAGAACTAGCTGATGTAAAGTTTGGCCCACTCATATCAACACAACTGGAATGCATGAGAAATATGTAAGCATATATTAGTCATATTTCATTAATACAGAAATGGTCACAGTAGATTTAGTAAAGAAAGTTTCTTACTGACTATATCTATTAAGTTATCTCTCTTGCCTCGTTTCCTTGATTACCTTATCCAATTAATTTCCAATCATTTAATCTTTTCTTATCATTGCTATCTGCCAAACAGCTTACTTTTTGTAATATCTTTTTATACAGAATTTCTTTGCAGAATTTTGAATATTTACCCCACAAAAAACAACCTTTTCCCACATTTGATAGTGTTTACTGGTATAAGCATTAGTGGGTTATGTTTATTAATTGATATATTGAATAAAGTTTGAGATTTGTTTATGATATCATTTCAGTTTATTCAAGGTCTCGTTATTCCCTCACGATGGATTTAAGATGAGCCTGAAATTATTAATCCCAAAGAAAAGTGATTAAGAAATTCTGGGTGTCTCGTTTGGTTGTGCTGCGTTATTATTCATTACAGAATGACAGCGTGAATCTTGAACGTTCTATCAATGGTGATTATGTCAGCATTGTTCATTGTGCTGGGTATATACATCAGAGGTCAACCTCAATCAATCAGAGGTCAATTCTCCTTAAATTGATTTTATTTATTTCCTGATGCATATAGTGTTTCATAGTGTGGTGTCCTGCTGTGATATTTTTGCTATCATATAACAGACTATGATAGTTAATCTGATCGTTTCTATTGTAGAGCAGACAATGTTTACATTAATATGTGCTATTTATAGAAAAAAACGTCTTTGACCCATGGATAGCTGGGGAACTTTAGTCTAGTTCCAAGTAAATATTCATGTCGATTTGAGCAATATCCTGCAAACTCTAGCAGTGTTCCCGTCTCTGTGGTTGCAAACCCTATGTCTATCTACAGAGGCATGATACGCTATCATTATCAAATGATACCTAATGATTTGTTAAGTGTGGATGGAAAACTTGTAAAATATTTTGGTAGATTTTTTTTTCTTCATCCCAATCATAAGGAAGTTTTGTGATATTTTGGTTGAATTGTATACTTGTGAATATCAGTGATTCTGTATGTCTCCAATAAGAGCATAGGGGTGGGAGAGGGGTTGGAGTGGGGAAGAATAGGTATATCCTTGGTGCCAGGGATGCCAAGTGCTTCCTCTTGTGACATTTTTCACAGGATGTTTTATACACTAGACAGGTTGATAACACATACAATGCATGTGACAGATATTTAGCTATTCAATATTTACTATCATTACTTAAATTTACATTTTCATATCTTGTAATTTTTACAATTTTTTGGAAAAATGGAAGGTTAAACACAGAGAATAGATTGTGTGAGATTTGGATTTTCTTAGGAAACAATGCATGATAGAAATATTTTAAGGTTTGTTTCTTGAATTTTTAACTGAAGCAAGACACGGTTACCTGACTTTAGTTGTTGTTCATGTTGTACACAATGTTTGTGAAACATGATTTGTAGTCTTGGTTTTGAATCTGGGGGAGGGGGGGGGGGGTTGATGGAAGGGTTAGGCTTAGCCCATTTCCAAGTCATCACTGAAAACTGAAATGTACAATTGAAATTCTCAATGCATCTTATTTATCTTAAAGTAGCTGTGCTAATGGTGATATGTTACAAAGTGTTTTAAGTTTCAGTATTTTGCCTTTGTTCAGTTTTGCTGTAACTTATAACCTTCTTCATCTTACCTTGATTTTAATGTAAAATATTTTTTATCGAAGATTAGCAGAATGGTAAGTATTCATTTTTCTTCTCTAGTGGAATGTAAAATGCTAAATTTATGTTAGGAGTTAGGACTAGTAATAGCCTAACCATATACAGTAACCATATACAAACGGTCCTATACAATCACAAAGGAGAGTCTGACTTGCTTTCATCTCAAACCTATTTAGATATTTACTTATCAAGGCTCAAATATTTAAAATACAGTTTCTCAATGTAAGACACAGGGTTAACCCTTCAGCTTGAACATCAATATGACCATCATGCTTTAACTGAATTTCTTTTAAGTTCTTTGGTTATTTCCTAAACTTAATGCCAATCTTGTCTTGTCCCTCGTTTAATATATTAAACTAAGAAATCTTAGATTCCTAATGAGCTAGCATCTCTTGACCTATTACAATCTCATTGCCCATCACTTACATACTCAATAGTGAATGAACAAAGTAATTTGTCCTATGCCAATGATAAATATTTCAAAAAATATTTGAAGAAACAGTTCCTGCTGTAATATTTTTCCCCTCCCCATAAACATGTTTTGTAATAATATTACCCATTCACCTTTTTATTTATTTATGCCAACAGTATGTGTCATAGAATACTACTCTCAATCATTAGGTTAAAATGCCAAACATCATAAAGAATTGACAGAGAATTCAATAATGTTACAAGGTATTCACAGGGATTGAAAATTTCAACAGTGTTTATTTTATTCTGATTTTAGGTTAAATGAAACATTAATCATCATTTCCCTCTTTGTGGTTGTTATTGAAGAAAGCTAAATTAATAGAAAATATAATAACATTAATATCATCAATAGTTTCATTTCCAGCAAAGGGTTTTAATTTTTACTTTTTGTCCTATAATCTTTTGTTATTTTTATGCATATATTTTCCATGAAATGTACTCTTGGCCTTGAAAGTATCAAAATCAAGTTCAATTCAAGGACAAGCTGTTTCAATACCATTTCTTTGGTGAAGAGTGACATTTTAATGTTTACTTGCATTTCATCACAAACCTGTTCAGTTTTTGGACTAATGAATTATTTTTAAGATTTCTTCAAAGAGCCATGATGCATATAGAGTATTATATTAAATCACTTCATGATGGCTTTCCATAGCTCATTGTTGAGGTATATTTGAGGTATGTGTGGAATACAATCCAGTATATGATAATGTGTCTTGCCCAGGTTGTAGATGTTGGGTGTGTTGTGGAAGGGGATGGCTCGGATGTGTAAGGCAGTTTGGTGGGTAGAGTCAAGATATAAGATGTTGAGGCAGATTACGATTCTGTGGGCTATCCAGACCTCAAAAGCAATTGAAGAAGAGTGAATTATGTCCAATGGTAAATCAATAAGCCATTAATATTATATTCAACTATTCACACTGTTTCCACTGTACATCGACCTGTGATGAGCATTGTTCATTGTGCAGAGTAAAAATATCAGAGGTCAAGTTGCTTAATGATTCAGTCAGTGGTCATATTTTTTTTCCTTAAATTTATTTGTACTTTTTTCCTGATGCATTTAGTGAGATTTGTATTAGGATATTCCGATATTATTTTTATCATAGAGCAGACAATATTGGCATTAATGTGTCATCTCGTTTCTATCGTATAGCAGACAATGTTGACATTAGAATGTCATCTCGTTTCTATCTTATAGCAGACAATGTTGGCATTAGTATGTGTCATCTCATTTCTATCATATAGCAGACATTGTTGACATTAGTATGTCATCTAATTTCTATCATATAGCAGACTATGTTGACATTAGTATGTCCTCTCGTTTCTATTGTATAGCAGACAATGTTGACATTAGAATGTCATCTCATTTCTATCATATAGCAGACATTGTTGACATTAGTATGTCATCTCGTTTCTATTATATAGCAGACAATGTTAACATTAGCATGTCATCTCATTTCTATCATATAGCAGAGAGTGTTGACTCGTTTCTATCATATAGCAGAGTGTGTTGACAATATTATGTCATCTCGTTTCTATCACATAGCAGACAATGTTGACATTAGTATGTCATCTCGTTTCTATCATATAGCAGACTATGTTGACATTAGTATGTCATCTCGTTTCTATCGTATAGCAGACAATCTTGACATTAGTATGTCATCTCGTTTCTATCATATAGCAGACAATCTTGACATTAGTATGCACTATTTACAGAAACACGTCTTGACCCATGGACAACCAGGGAACAAATATTAGTTTTCAAAGGTAAAAATGTTGTAATGAAGAAGTGTGAATTGTGTCCAACTGTAAAGCAATGGGGTATTTTTATTATGTAATTATATTATTACATGCCGATTATGAAATGCAAGAACCAAGAAATCTTGAAAACCATTGATGTTACTATGAGTTTTATGTTCTGGTCTCTTTGAATTGGTGTTTTCAAGAGTTCAGTGTACATTATAGGGCAAGGCCATAACCATGGACCATTGAGGACATGCCATACATTTAAGCAATGTTACATACATTAAAGTGCCCCCCTCCCCACATGTACAAAAGATGTGTTTTGGATACATGCCTGTCACATAGTGATTGGTTATATTAAGTTGGTTCTCTATTGTGTTTCTTCAGTATAGTTAATACTTGCAGTATGTACAGTAAAATAATTTTTATTTTAGTCAAGTAAAATATTAGTTCTTAATAATATGTTTTATTTAACCAAATACAATTATTTTCTTGTACCTGCTGTTTTTGCATAAGTCATAATCTGTGCTATGTTAGCCTCATTAGAAGGGTAGGTTTGGATTCATCAAGAAGATATTTTTCATGTTTTGACCCCTGGTCCAGGGAGTTTTTGTACATAGAGCAAAAGAGTGCATTATAAAAGTTATTATTGTACAATGTTTAAAACATGAGAAGATTTTACTCCTCGGAACTTTAAAGATTATCTGTATATTTTTTTTTCTTTCATTTGGATTTCAAGACAAAAGGAATAAAGAGTAATAAAAAGTAATAAAATTTCTTCTGTATTGTACCTTTGTATTTACTTGACTTCATACTTAATATGAAACAAGGGAATTATTATATACTTGTTAAAGCAGGAAAAATATGTAATTTGATTTCTTTCTAGTACATGCTTCAAATTCTGCGTGTATTGTATTTTTGTGCTTTTTGGTTCCGATGCCGAAGGCAGCATCGGAACCTATGCATTCAAGTCGGCGTGTGTGTGTGTGTATGTGT
>JAODAF010100305.1:0-10815 GCA_027574765.1 Molpadia intermedia | reverse complement strand
GCCTCGACCCGAAGTCTGACTTCGCCCTTTACAGACGACAGGATCGCCTCCGTACTTCCGACCTCCCCACGAAAAACGGTTACCCGACGTTATTCCGAAGGTGTGTTATTCCGAATTGAGCAAGAGTTGCGTTATTCCGAAGGTGTGGTATTCCGAAATGAGCAAATGGTGCCTTATTCCGAAAGTGTGTTATTCCGAATTGAGCCACTGATGCGTTATTCCGAATTAAACCACAAGTGCGTTATTCCGAATTGAGCAAGAGGTGTGTTATTCCGAAAGTGCAATATTCCGAATTGAGCAAATGATGAGTTATTCCGAATTAAGCAACAAATGTGTTATTCCGAATTGAGGAGCAGGTGCGTTATTCCGAAGGTGCGTTATTCCGAATTAAACAACAAGTGCATTATTCCGAATTGAGCAAGAGGTGCGATATTCCGAAAATGCGATAATCCGAATTGAGCAAGAGGTTCGTTATTCCGAATATAACATTTTGTTTCTTCTTAAAAAGTAAGGTAAAGTAGGCCTAAGAAACTAATTAAAACGTAAGTAGTAAGTGGGTAAGTACCCAGCAAACACATAACATTTTTATAACATTCTTGATTTGTTATAAAAAAAAATGTTATAAAAACGTTAAATGTGGAGTCATAAAAAGAGTCTAATAACATTTTCATGATGTTTTAGTCTTAAAAATATCTTAAAAAACATCATTATAATAATGTTTGGTTAAAAACATTTTTTTAACTAACATCGCTATTTATATCATGAAAATGTTTTAAGCCCTTTTGGTGACTCCACGTTTAATGCTTTTAAAACATTTTCCTGATGTTTTAATAACATTTTTGTGTTTGTTGGGTAAGTAAATAAGTCAGTTAGTCAATCAGTCAGTCAGACACTCATTCAGTCAGCTAGTCTCCCAGTCTGTCAGTCACATCCAGTCACTCAGTAGCCCCAATCACTTACTTTCTTGTTCACTCCATCACTCCGTTATTAATAGTCACTAAGAGTCAGTCACTCCGTCAATCACTTAGTCACTTTATTAGTCACTCAGTCAGGCGCTCAATTAGTCACCCAATCACTCACTCATTCAGTCACTCACGTACTCAGTTTCAGTAAAAAAAAGCTATATTGGTTTCAAACACAGCTTATCTTCTAGATCGGGATTTCAAATCTGGGAAATAATGATTTGAAGATAGCTCATCTCAGAAATAGCGATTAGAGAGATAGCTGATCTCGGAAAAGATATTTCACTAAGGCGACGAAAAAAGAAAATCCTGTTCTACGGGCCCGACCGACCAAGATTTTGGCTAAAAAATCAATATTGTTTACCTTTAAAAAGTAAGTAGATTTTTGGACGTTTTTGGCGGATATTGCAAATTTTGGCGAAAAAATAAAAATAATTATGCCGAACAACCCTATACTTGAGAAAGCCGTCCGCCCATAGACAGGATAGAACAGGTTCTTTTTTCGTCGCCTATAATGGCTCTGAAATTAGATTTCAATCTAGAGGTATTCGTGCTAGTAGTGAGGGATTCGAGTGAGCGAGAGATTGCAGAGCGCCGCGCCTGCATTGTTGAAAAATCAAAAGTCAAATTTTGGCATGTGGAACCTGTACTTGATTTTAATCAAATTCAACATTTTACCGTTAGGGGTGGGGTAATGGTTGGTGGCACAGAGAATCTAGCAGAGGTGACTGCTTCCACATAACATTTCTGCCAGTAGTCATTCTTAACTCGGGAATGTAACGTGGGCAATTTGCAGCAAGTCTGTTATGATATCAGCAAATCTGTCCCATTTGCAGAGGGTGGCACGGGTATACCATGGGAGGAGGCGGGGTCTCGCAAAAGTGACCGCAACCACAGAACATTCTAGCAGTTGTCAATATTCACTCGAGGATGTGATATGTGATGAACAATTTACCACAAGTCTCACATTTTGTTGCTCCATCAGCTAATCTAGTCAATTGGAGGGGGAAATTGGGGGCGTCTGGCAGGGGTAACCAACCACAAAAATGTCTGGCAGTGGTCATTCGTCACTCTGGGATGTATGGTGGACAATTTGCAGCAATTTTTATTTGGTTACTCGATGAGCTGAGCTAGCTCAATTTTGGCCCCCAGATATTGATGTCTGGCGAACCCCACCCACCAGAACAAAAGTCCAGCACTATTGATCTAAAAATGTATACGTGGTGGCTATTACGTGGACAGTGGTTCCGGGTGGTTACCTCGTGGAATGATCTAGCCGTATTTTTAGGCATCGGTGTTGCACCCCCACATCCACACCAACCGGAGGGAGTCCGGCAGACTTTCAGTTTCTTCTATGGCCGACACACTGGTTCGCATGAAAATTGGTAAAGTTCCTACCTAGGTTGACCCCCTGGGCTCCCGCTCTATTACTAGGATTGGGCTACTCCCAAAATTTGGGAGTCGAGTTCTCGCGCCTCGAGGAGTCGCGACTATGAACGGAGTCGCGATTCCGTGACGTCATAATTGTAAAGGCTACGTAAAAGATATATCGTTTAATCGTTTATAATCGGTCGCAAACTATTACACATCATTTATTGAAAATAACTAACGTTAGACCTATAACAACTAGACCTATGTATAGGAATTGGTTGGGTTATACCACAAGCCCATCATCCATACAATATTCCCGAATTATTCAGTAGCATATAGTCTTGTGAAACCCACATGTCGGCAGCTTTTGTTTTTTCCTACCTGTGCACAACTGATGAAACTGTCTAACGTACAAGGCTATACTAACGTACGTAGTTCAGTTGCAGCTGGTTAAAAACGATGTACATACTGCAGGCCCCAGCCTGTGAAACTCGGTCACAGCCAACATGAAAAATAGTCTAATTAAAAATGCAAAATATCCATCACGCACATGCGCGTAACCGTCATTCATAAAAATGTTCGTAGTAACTTTTTTACCCAATCGTAGACCTGCGCCATGATAAAGCCGAGAGAGCAGACAGAAGTGCAAAGAGGGCAATCTCGAGTACAAGTTTAAAACTTTTAAGATTAATATGTTGTGATCCAGATACGATATATTTTGAGAGAGATTTTTTGAAGACAAACAACAACAAAAAGTCTTGTTAGAAAAAAAAAGTTATTTAAGAGATAGTTTTGCTCTTTTCTTTCTTTTGGAAGAGGGGAGGAAGATACATTTTGGGTGAGACTGCGGGCCCCATGCAGCATATCCGCCCCCTGATAAGAAAACCCCCTAACTCGTACAGGAACTTATATATAAGTACTCAACTCATAAAATGTCAAAAACATGATTTCGCGTTTGACATTTAGGAATGTTAACAAACCAACATTTTAGTGCCAATTCCTACCACTTTGCTCTTTTGATCATGTACAACATTAGGCCATACCTAAAATAAACTTTCTACTTCAATATGTTTTGGTTAGATCAACCCCTGTCAATGGCCTAGTTATACTTAAAATGACCTAATAATGAGAATTCCCCATTTCCCAGTGGTTTTCTAACTTGCAATATCGGCACAATTTTAAATGCTACTACGCAAAAAATTAAATAAATAATTAAATTAAATTAAATCTATTGAGACTCCCATCTTTGCTTGTTATCTCGTGCACGAGCGTTGAAATAGCAGGGTCGCTACTCGACTCCCATGGCAGGAGTCGCGACTTCGAGTTGAGTCCAGTTACTCGTCCAAGCCTAGAACTTACCCAAGTGTTAAACGCATCTCTAGTCAAATATATGTTGCAAAGGAAACATGGCGCAGCCGCAGGGTCCACGGGTTATCCCGGCGGAAAGACGGAATGGACTTATACTTGTCCATGAAGGCTTTCGATTTGAAAGAAACCGTACGGTCGCTGGAAGGAAGATCTACTGGCGTTGCACGAATAGTCTGTGTAGAGCATCCGTACAGACTAATGATTTCAATCCTGGCAGAAACATTGTGATATTAGGGCCAAACCGCCACATTAATCACCCCCACTTTCCAGAGGAAGAGCGGATAGAGAGACAGAACTTTGTCTTGTCAGTCAAGCGAAGAATCCGACATGACCCTTCTTTGCCAGTCCGACGCGCATATGACGCGGAATACGTTGCTCTACCGGTCAATCTTCGATTGCAAGCACCAACATTTGACGAGATCAGCGTGGTGCTACATCGATATAGATTGAGTTTTGTACCTGATATTCCACAGAACATCAATAATGTGGATATTAATGGCACCTGGGCACAAACATGGGACGGTCAGAGAAAGCTCCTCGCCTCAGACAATGGTTTGGGTGTTGCCATATTTGCATCCGACGAGGAGCTCCGAATCCTTTCACGGTGCACCCACGTCTACATAGACGGGACATTTCGGACAGCCCCCAGACCATATACCCAGATCATAACCATTCATGGCAAGTATATGGGCTGGGTGCTGCCTTTATCAATGTCATTCTCCACAGGCAAACGCCAAAGGCAGTATAGATACATTCTAAGAGAAATTAAAGCAGCTGTCCTAGCTCTAACCAACCAACCCTTCAGTCCAGATATAGTGGTTACCGACTTCGAGAGCTCCTTAGTAAATGCCATCAGAAACGAGATACCACACACGCAATCACTTGGGTGTTACTTCCACTTTACACAGAGTCTGATGAGGAAGATTACCGACCTGGGTTTGAAAGTAGAGTTTGTCAGAAATCACAACGTCCAGCGTGTGGTTCGTCGTATGCTGGGACTTGGATATATCCCAGTGCAACATGTGAGACTGATGTTTGTGTAAGTTGGACTTGTTTAATTATTCTTTGTAATATTATGTTGATGAAAATGTATCAATATGGTTGGTATAACAATCTAAACACTGCTAAGTTTACTGCTCTTGGGTCCAAATCCAAGACGAAACCAATATTGCAAGACACATAGAATTTTTTGTATTATTATACCTGCACAATGAACTCTTCTTGGGTTAATATCCACCGCCGGCATGTTTCCCATCCTTATATCCGCTTCCGAATGTTAGTGGCGGCGTTACGGGTGGGGTGGGGGAGGGGGGTTGCAAGGATTTGGCAATTTGCCACCTATAATCTTGCATTTCGCCTACCCCCCCCCCTCCCTCACCAGAAAATTTTTGAACATACAAATCAACCCAAAATTAACCAGTGGTGGCGCTACGGGAAGGATCTGTTTGTCCCCACCCCAACAAAAAATATGATGCTGGCGCCGCCGCCACTGCCGAATTTATGCTTGGCAACATCGTTTGCAAAAATGTGCAAGCACAGTGATGCTCCGGTAAAAAGTATTACGCTGCGTCGCCGGGTACCTGTTTAAATTTGCTAAGGGGACCGTATCTGCCATATAGACGCGCCTATAGTCGTGCATCCCTACCCCAGTACTTTGATTCTGTTTTGGGTGGGGGGTGAGGCTCCAGGCTTTAAACATGTACCCATATCTAATGGTCATTTTACCGTGGACAGGTACCCATATCTAAGGATTTTTCTCAAAATATGGACACAAGTCTAAGCATTTATTTCCAGGGCGGAATTAGCCAAACGGCAAACGCGTGTTGCTGTCCAAGATTCGAGTTTTTTGCGTCGTTCGCTAGCTCCCGGGATAACATTTACCGTGGCCGCGCGAGGAACACATATCCCCCGGCCATATCTGTGCTTTTTGATTATCATTGTTATTAACGGACAATGGCTAAGGATTATCCAGTTTAAAAACAAGACCCATGTCTAAGGATTTATCACAAAACCAGAACCTAAGGATTTTTCCTCAAAGACCGAACCACTAGAGCGACACATATATACGAAAGTAACCACCCCCACCACCAATTCTTATGCTGACGCCATGAGAGATTTCTTGTTATTTGTTATCGTTTAAATGCATACCCTAAACAAATATGTTGTCAATATTTCCAACTGATGCAACGACAGAAAATTCTGCAGACCCTAAACGCTTATAACGAGTACGAAAAACATACCTTTTTTTAATTTTTTGGCGATTTTGATACCCTATTCACGTTACGTACGTATCGTGCCCAATCTCGAAAAATACCCACTTTACGTGTTTTGTGGACACGGATGATACCCCTGGTCAATGAATACTGCCACCCCGGGCCTATATATTCATACAGTTTCTTCGGTGTAGCGTATGTATAGAATCGGTATGTCGGTTCAAAACGCTAGCGTGCCGGCCAAGTTGCAGCCAAAAAAGATCCTTTAAAAAACCGGTCGGGCTGTAGACGAACGAGCTAATTATAAGTATGCTCCCGGGTTCGTGAAACGAACTTTTTGGGTGAGTCCTTATACTTTACCTGCTTTTATTTTCCGAACCACAGGACCTACACTGCAGGAAGATGCGTGCAACGTCTGATTCAGCAACATCCAAATATGCAGCTGTTCTTTGACTACATTGAAGATACTTACATCAACGGACCTGTTTTCCCCATCCCGTTTTGGAACGTCCATAACAGACGGATGGATAGCCGAACAAATAACTACGCGGAGGGTATGTCATTGTATATATTAACTTCTTCAGTCAATATGCAATTGACCGATTTTTACCAAAGTTGTCATATTTTGCATTTGCCAAAGCAATTTCCAAACACGTGCACGGAAAACTACTGCGCATTTAATTAACTTACCAACAAGGTTTTGGAATAATAAATATTAAATATAAAAGGACTGAAAAGTCGTGATGAAACGATTAAAGTCGCTTAATAAGACACCAAAAATTTAAGTACTACTTTAAGATGTGCACATAAAATCAATCTATAATATGAGGTTGGTGGTCGTGATGATGGTCGTGGAGAGGTGTTTCCATAAAGGTGACCCCCTTTTCTGACAAACTTGGCATCATATTCTGACACACTTTTTGTTAACGATTTAACGAAGATGCACATAAGTTTTGCAGTTGTTGATATGGTAACCAGGCTAGAGTTGGAAGTAAACACAGGAACTAAAATAACTCACAAGCAAAATCTTTCACTACTTTCTACTTTCAGGTAAGGTACATCAGAACAATAGGTGTGTAAGTTTTGATTGGTTGCTATGGTAAACAGCAGCCGACCAATCAAATAGGCCTAACTTTGTGTTGTGATTCAAATTTGAAAAACTTCAAAAATCCAGATTCATGATTTCGTAGCCCATTGGATGATACCATTATTGTGCCAAACTTTTATGATCATACGACCTTTCGTTTTTGAGTTACGTTTCACCAATTCCTGATATTCACTATACCCCCTAAATTCTCATGTGGGGGACGCCCCACCCCAAAACATGTGGGGGGATTATTATGTTATATCAGCCCAGTTTAGTGTTAAAATTGCCAGATGATTTCAGTGACGTTTTTCCCACACCAAATTTGTTTGAAATTCCATAGTCTATACAATCATTATATCTCCAATGTTGACCAAGTGTAACTTCAATTTCACAATTTTGGTTTTAAAATGACAATTTTCTCCCGCTGTATGCGCAAATTTAATACAATTTATTGTAATATTAGTCATTTCATTTGACTCGCTTGCAAGCAAATTCTGCTAAATTATGGTGACTTTAGTATACGCAGTAAAACATTTCGAAAATAACCCCGCGGAACTTACTTAATTATATTGATAGGTGTATGGCAAAAACAACAATATCATTAACCTCACAATCAATTCAAGACCATGAACATAACATTTTGGTAATAGAACGACCATGACAGTAGAGGAGCTGAATTATAAATGCATATCAAAATGTTCAGGAGAGTCCAGAGATGATCTTTTCTACTACGTTGTCAATTTTGTATCGCGTGCGATCTATGCGGTTTCTATGGCAACAGTCACGCTATTTCTTGATTTTTCTCATTTTATTCTTAGTCTGGCTCCTGTACTGTAAGGGTGTCCTTAAAATAGTCAGTAAAGTTTTAATCAGCACTTAATTTATTCACATAATTCATTCACTTCTAATGTTTGCATTCTGCAGGATTCTTCAGCAAGTGGAATAGAGAGCTTATGGTGCGTCACCCTAATTTGTGGTACGTAATACGACGTGTCAAATCAGAAGGAGAGAACACACTGCAGAAGGTTAGACGTGCCCATAGGGGCGATCGGCCGCCAAGGAGAAAGTTGAAGTGGCGCAAACTGGAGAAGCGCATTCGCAAGTTGCGCAGAGATCTCCGCAGAGGGCGTCTAAATCTGCGTCGATACTGGGCTGCTGTAGTGTATCTGACTACATCGTTTACCTAAAGAGAGAAAACGTTATCCAACCATGTGACAACCATATTATACAACTCTCTAACGTTGTATTACCGTTATTTACTAATTGGATTGTTATGGACAATCTAATTAAGCGAGTCTCTTACACTCTGTTATTTATTGCAATGGTGCAACCAGTTGGGGAGGACGGGGTATGGGGGGGGAGGGTAACCACACTTTCAGCCATTCCCTTTCTACAATTAAATGTATTATGCGGTTTTCATGCAGAAAATTATTATCATTCGTCCACTTAATCTTTTTTTTCTACTACACCGCAAGTATGTTGCTACAAATGTCCCCATTCAAACACGTAAGAAGAAGACAATGCACAGTCATGCATGACGCCACAAATAATAATGTTCAGTAAATGTGTACAATAGTATAATATGGTGATATAAATGTATTTTAAACAAAGTTCAATTGCCATATTCTTTAGCCATCGTTATACCAACAGACAGATGTACATGAGTTAATTTGATCAAATAGTTTTAACGTAAACTTAGTTTCAGTACCATTTAGGCATGTTTGATTGGTTGATTGCACGCACACAATGTGCAATGTGACCTAAAATCCATAAAATTAGTCATGTATTTATTCATTACGTTTCAAGTCATAACAGTAAAGTATTTCATTAAATAAACATCGTTTCTTGCAAATGATAGCTAAAAGATGTGGAATTTAGATGATGAACCCTTGCTCAAAACAGGAGAGAGTGTTACATTCGTTTTAGACACCTTGTATTGATACCTTGTGTGATTGGTTAGAAACTCTAAATCTCAAAGTTTGACTTTTAAAGGACGATGTTCTGATTTAAAACGCTGCCTTCACTATGATCTTGATTTTGACCCCGCCCCTAGAATTCCATTGTTATGTGGCATTATATACTGTTGCTGTAAGAGGCCAAAATCGGTGAAAAAAGAGAAATATATATATTTCAATCGTATACGTTACCTAATATTTCAGCGGCATAATAATAAAATACTGACTTCACATGAGCTGATTTAAAAATCCATATTTTGAAGGAAGTTGATGGAAGGGGTCGATGCGCACTGGTTAACAAGAATTTTTAGTGGCTATCCTTAATCCTAACAAAACCACATAACAATACACCCCAAACAAACTAATCCTAACTAATTCTAACCTAATGGCCAGTCGAAAAATACCGTACCTTGCTAACAAGTGCGCATCTACTCGATGGAAGAGGTGGACGGAGTTTGAACCATCCTGATTTATAATTGGAGAGCAAGGGTTTTGTCACCGATGACGTTACACAATTATAAAGATTTGAAAAGATTGTATAGTTACAATATATGATTATGTCATTTTAAGGATCATTTTACTTGTTTAAGTTTATTTCTACCTAGTGCAGTTTGAAGAAAAAAAATAATGACACGTATTTAGTGTATTTTGTTCCTAGAAAATCACACACAAGAAAGTTAACTCGTTTAAGTTTAGTTAACTAGTGCAGTTTCAAAAGAGTTAATGCACGAATTAATTGTATTTTATTCCCAGAGCCTTACATACATGAAAGTTTAATTTTAGTTAGGCTATGTATGTAGTGCAGTTTGAATGTTGTTAGTTATTGCACGAATGTAGTGTATTTTGTTCCTAAAACTTCACATACAGGAAAGTGAACTCGTTTTTAAGTTTAGTTAACTAGTGCAGTTTTAAAAGAGTTAATGCACGAATTTATTGTATTTTATTCCCAGAACTTCACATACATGAAAGTTTAATTTTAGTTATCTAGTGCAGTTTGAAAAGACTTTATTGCACGAATGTAGTGTATTTTGTTCCTATACTTCACATACAGGAAAGTGAACTCGTTTTTAAGTTTAGTTAACTATTGCAGTTTGAAAAGAGTTAATGCACGAATTCATTGTCTTTTGTTCCTACAATCATGGAAAGAAAAGTCTTGGAATACTAAAATTCGTGTACGTGGGACGGGGTCGGGGGCTTAATTAAGGCCTCCGACTTGAAACCGCTTCACTTCACCGCTTCAAAAAAAAAAAATTCGGAATAACGCACCTTCGGAATAACGCACCTCTAGTTTATTTCGGAATAACGCACTATCTTCACAGTTCGGAATAACGCGCCTTCGGAATAATGCACTTGTTGGTCAATTCGGAGTAACGCACCATATGTTCAATTCGGAATAACACAACTTCGGAATAAAGAACTTGTAGGTTAATTCGGAATAACACACCTTCGGAATAAGACACCTTTGACTACATTCGGAATAATGCACTTTCGGAATAACATACCATTTGTTCAATTCGGAATAACGCAACTCTTGCTCAATTCGGAATAACACACCTTCGGAATAACATACAATCGGAATAAGGTGCGGACCCCCTGTGATTTACTGTACTTTTTACGGCGCTAGTTGTAATCAATCAATCCGATACACATTCGGGCAGAATATCTTCCAAATTTCGGGCAGAATATATTCCAAATTTCGGGCAGAATATCTGCCAAATTTCGGGCAGACTACTGATAAATTTGTCGTATTCAATAACAAAAAAGTATTCAGTGAACTGCATTGTCTGCCCGAATCAGTTGCTCGAATTTGTTTTGTCGGAATTTGCTGCCCGAATCTGATTTGAAGTTGTAGTTTTGAC
>JAODAF010100195.1:0-10817 GCA_027574765.1 Molpadia intermedia | reverse complement strand
TGATGATATATAACGCATCATTTAAATTGTAATATTCCTCTAAGCAAGGAACCATAGTGCCCTTGGGCTCTTGTTTTCCAAGAGGTCAACATTTTTTTCGCGAGCGTTGTAATGTATCGTATATATATATATAGAAGTATATACATATATGTGTATATGTTTGTATGCATACGATATTTTTCAACGCGCGCTTAGCTCGGGATGCGCGCGAAAAATATTGGGACGATGATTGCATTTTGCCCCCTCTCACCGAGAAGTCTGGCTACGCGCCTGATCTACATATTATTGGCATATAAGATCATTATATTAAAATACAAATTGTCAAATAGAGGTATAATTACCAGATCCACAAATCACGTACTAGGAATTGTTTATTGAAGGGTTGGTTAGAAGTGTATTTGCCAAGGGAAAACTTAAATAAACACAAATTAACCGCAATTAAAAGTTTTCACAGAACTGTGCAGAACATTCTTTTCTTTCACGCATGTTGACAGTTTCTGTCATGAACGAGAATAGAATACACATACTTACGGATTCACGTGGAGCGCGTCTCTGGAGTTGCTTTCCGATTTGCTTTACTAGCAAGCTGACACTAAAATGTCCCGTGACTGCTATGCTGTCATGAACAGCCTATTGATGGTACGATTGGCTGTGGTATTTGCAGATATTGGGGCGACCATCGATCCAAACTGCTCAATACATACGGTAACGGTTTAAACTATTCCTAAATAGCAGAAACCAAACTTACAGCTGTTGCCCTTGATTCAGAGTGATTTTGTCCAATGCTCTATCAAAGTCTGTTCTGAAATCTTCAATGGACCCGTCATCACCAAATGCGCCCCATTCCATGCTAACGATAGTCTGGTTCAGTCCATTCCGATCTCCTTTCCATAGCTCTACATTATCAAGATCCTCCATATAACATGCGTTGGTTCCAGTACCTTGAAACAATAACAGCAACAATACTTAATTAGAAGAAAATTTATTTACATCTTCTGCTAAAAAACAGATTTAATTAGCAGTATATTATAAGCAGTAAACTAGGATTCAGTTATATTAATTAATTATTCTAACCATGACAGACTATTCTGTAACTTATTGGTACTGCTGTAATGTATCACCACCCTTTTGAAGCAATGATACTACAAAATGTTGCATGTGAAGAAGATTATACTCCAGTGTTTGAATGTGTCATGTTTTGCATTACTCATTTGTTCTCATGGGTGAACCATAATAACACCTTAGTGCCGCTAATTTCAGTTCTAACTAAGCATACTATACATGAAAGTGAAATATTTTTGACAGGAAAAGTAGTTGTGATTAATTTCCAACCAAGCCCACGATCATAGTGATTTTAAATTTGCAAAACAGACCAACAGGTGTGATGTTAATTATATTTTAAAAACAGTCTATTGAGCCCCACCCACTCATTCAATTTTCAAAAAATAGCATCAAACATATGAGTCAAGTATACCACTTATTTTAGGAAACACCTTCAGGTAGGTACACTTGTGGATAAGATGCATTCATGCAGGGCACACAGCCTTATGCCAATCCAATAGGAAAATAACTGACCCACCTCCCAATCGAGACGTACGCGTTACGTACATTCGGTACGACGGTATCAAGGCCGGTTAAGACTCACCAATAATTAAGCCCACATAACAGTTTCTGTCTGCATGAGCACAAGACATTAATGTTCCCGTAGTATCATTTACTACTGCAACAATGTCCAAGTTAACATTCTGGAAAATATAAAAAGTTCATTATTTAAGAAAATAATTATGTAGCCCCGAAACTTAACAACCACACATACTCTTGTACGCCAAATTATGGTTACGATTAGGGGTATGCTACGATTCAGACAATAGTCATGCTCATGTCTAAATAAGCAGCATGGAATCAACATGAAGAAGTTTGCCTTATCACTACTATTTTCGGTAACCCATCCTGTAGGTCATAGATTCATGAACATTTAAAAAACAACCAATGATGACCAGCGATTCATCATTCAGTTCCATGTCCATTTGGGGTAAAAATGTTGATGACAACAGCATGTGCCATGGGCGTATAGTTGCATGGTTACCTACCTTACGTTTACAGGCTTCTGATAAGAGTTTAGCTACATCCTGATCAACAACGCCTGTAGCAGAGAATCCCTTTGTCCAAGTAACCAAGGAAGCTGAAAACAGATAAATCATCAGAATAATGAGAGGATCTGAGAAGACAAATTCAATATGTTTAAATCTTAAATATATATTGTAATTTTGGAGAAAAAAATCTTTTAGTTGCAAGGAACGTATTGTATTGTTGCTTTTCTTAATACATGATGCTCTACTCTAAATGAAAATAAAAATGTAATAAAAAGTGGATGCATCAGATATCTCTTTGTTTCGTTGGTTTATTTTTCATTTTCTTGTAACAAGTCAAACATAATAGAACTTAGAGAATAATGTACAAAAAGTGAAAAGGATCTGAACAAACAAAACGTATACAAAGCAGATAAAAGAAAGAAAAAAGAAAACAAAGAAAAACTCTATCTATATATGATACAAAACAATATTTATGTAGAAGAAAATGTTTGGAAAGACAAGTGGTTGAAAGAAGGTATTTTATGTTGGGATCAAGATTATTTCAAAAGTGTACCCCGCTATATATAAGTAACCTTTGACATATAGTTGTATGCACATAAAATTACACTTAGAAGAGTATCTTGAAAAGTGGTGATGGAATTAATTATTAAATTTTAAAAAGTTATAAAAATTAGAAGGTAACAGGTTGTAGATAGTATATGTCATAAACACTCATGATACTGGAGCCTCTAAATATAAGTCTAGTACGATCAAGGTAATCTGAATTTGTGTTTCTGCACAGAATATTACAGCTTAGGATATGTGATGATATACTGAGGTATAGTAACGAGAGAATAAAACTGGCTGAGATACCACCATTATAATCTTGTAAATGAATGTTTTTTAAACCTTATTACGAATATCATCTATATGATTTCCAGCTTAGTACTAAGACGTTGAATTTCAATTACATCTAACAATTTTAAGATTTTGTTTTGACTTACATAATTATTTAGATGGAATATAACATAATGTGTCTTATTGACATTTAAAGATTATTTATTAGCCATAAACCAATTAGATATCACTTATAATTTGTTATTTATAATTGATTCACTGGAAGCTAGTAACATCCGAAATTATAAATAATTTTAACTTATTTGGAGGAATGAGATATAAATGAGAACAAGTTATGGGCCCAGAATGGAATCTTACAGAACACCACATAGAATGTTCTGAAACTTAGATAATTTGTTATTTATTATGACACAGTGTTTGCGTTCAGAAAGGTAACTATTGAACAAGTTTAGTGCAACTCCACAATGTTACATTTTATTTTAATTATTAAGATTATCATAGATATTGCTTTACGAATAATGGACATTGAATCAGAACATTTTATATATGAATATCGTTTATGTGGATATTACATTCAAAGTCCTTACCATGGTTGATATGATAAGACAGATATTAAGTAACTGGGAGTATATTTTAATGATCACGATACTTACATTAAGATTAGGCCTCTCTATGAATACATTTTAAGGTAATGTTAAATCCCTGAAAGTTGAATATGTATTACCACACCCCGCACAAAGAGAATTTATTTCGTATTTTTCTAATATTAATATTGTTGACAATTTGTAGGTGTGGCCTACCCCTCATACTTTGGAATCAACATTGCCTTTTCAAGCAATGGTGATATCCTAACAGGACAGATGCGTGACTAATTATTGGTAACCACTTCTGGATGGCCTGACTTTAACTGACTTTATATCTAAGTATATATTGTTGGCTTTAATTCATCATTTGTAAGTTAGTAATAAAGCCAACCCAATCTCACCCAGTCTCATCATCCACTCTTGAATACAAATTAGTAAAATGTAGAAATAGTCATTTACAATATTGTATTATGGTTTCTGTGTATTGCTCCCATTAACAGAATTTATTAATATTAATACATAGAACATACCTGCTGACATTTGATGATATAAGTGATGAATAAATACTACAATCATTATGTTCTTTACTGTGCAATCAGCAAACAATAAGTACCTGAATTCAATCTAACTTGTCGGCACGGGAATGAAAATGTAAATCCTAGAGGAAGGTCTTTGCCCTCTAATCCCTGTTCTTTCTTGAACTCCGTCAGGCAATCTGCGATGTAATCAAACAGCTGCAAGAAAAAAAATGGCACACATGATAATAATGCACATAGCAGGGTTTAAACATACATTAATACCTGTCCTAATATTTGACAGAAAGATCAAAGCCACATCTATAGATTATGGTTTGCAAAAAAACTTTCAAATTAATGCTACATAGATGGATGAATTATTGGAGGCTGCGAATAGGATACACGTGCTATGCGGCTATGACCATGCACCAGTGCAATATCCAATGTACGCTGTTTGTCGCATGTAGCATTTACAGTACTGCGACTCTGCTAGCTATATTTCACATATGATACATTTCAAACGTTAATATAGCAAATTAGAGATTTCAAACGTGCACCGAAACCCCCACCAAAAACTAAAGAGATCATCTGCTCATTGCGACCTTCGTTCTTAATATATCTAGCTTTAAAATGTTTTTAGGTTTTGACCTGGTTGACCTCCAATGATCACTAGAAATTAAAGGAATTATCTACTCTCAGTTTATGAGCACTATATATATACACAATATTATAACGATTCAACCTTTCTTTTTGGAGAAAGCATGTTTATACTCACAGACTGTCAGGTGTATATACACTATGTAAATGTTTTAAATGAACCCCATCATGTACATGAGAGTGACAAATCCAATATGCTTCAACTAAATTGTAGTCTTATAACCTATTTTGTTGCAGATTATATTCCGACATCGCCGTGGCCGTACCTGTTCTCCAGTCCCGGTCATTATCGCTGTGGCTATCTTGTATACTTTAGATTCCATATGTACCTCTCCGTTGCTTAGCTTCACAAGAAGAACTCTGAAATTACTGCCACCAAGATCAAGGGCAAAGAAATCTCCTTGTTCTGTTTAAAAGGAAATATTTATCTCAGATTAAACTCAGGAATCCATAATTTTGTACAGCTTTTCTTGTTTTGGTATTGCCATTTGACCACATTTGCTTAACCATTGCTCTTTTACATTAATCACAATAAAACAATAATTAATGAGATGTTATTCATCTAATTATATTCGTGTTATAATGCGGATTTATAGTTTCATACTATATAGGTTCATAGTATATTGATAGAGTCATTTTGCATATTTGTTCAAAATATAAGGATAGGTAATATAATGCAATATTTTTGTGAAGCAGCGAATTACGAGATGTTGAGAGAACTACAGGAAAGCTATCTGTTAGTGTTGTAACGTTGCTTATCGGCATGTTTTACTTTTATTGCCCTAAAGCCACATCAACTACCGTATTCACGAAGTTCAACCCAGTAACAGCATCTCATATTCAGAGGATTTTGTTATTTTATTTCTTAGTAATGAATCTCTAAATTTGTAAGTAAAGTTGTCGTAAAGTTAACACAAGCCACATAGCTCTGTATTATTTTTTTCGGTTGTAGCCTATTGTCTTGTTTCGTTGAAGCTTGGCAAATTAAAATACGCCATCTTACTCCAAGAACCCACCCTGCTGGCCCAATCGCTACCATCGTTAGAAATTTGTTACACTATATATATAGATGTATCGACAAGCTAGGTAAGTTAGTAAGCGTCGTAAATCAATATAGCCTAACTTGAAAATCAGGTTGGTTGTATCTACTTCTGCGTGTATAACACAGGGCCGGTCGTTGGTATATGTTAAATATAATTCCAAAAAGGTAGCTTTCATAATACCGGTTCCATCAGGAAGAATTCCGACATATGTTGGAACCATCCTGACCACTGATGATGGATTGGATGCAGCCCTAAGTCCCTTCACCATGCTATCGTACATTCTGCCCTGGATGTCACGTAGGTTTCCAAGATTGAGATGCAGGGCATCCAACACAGCATCCACCTAGATAAAAACAAGAAAAAACAGTTGTTAAACCAGACATACATTTGGCATCAGTTTTGAAGCCTCAAGATGAACCATTATAAATTTGAATATATTTTGTATTCATCACTATATCATAAATATACAAAAAGTACAAATACCAATACTTTATTTATGTAACTTTGCTTCATGTTGCACGATTGCCTTGTTACTCTATCTGTAGCCAGTGATATTGGAAGCCGACATTTGCCATTTAACGAGGGTTGTCCACTTACTGTCCCTACTTATACTTTTATTTTATATGCTGAGATTCTTGCACTTCAAATGAATTCTGTACATATTCATGGTAGCCTATCACTATTGCGAATAATGAAACAAAAATTCGGACGATACAACTTATTTCTTGGATGGTAGCAGTGCATCTTTACGCGAAAATCTCAACGTTTGGAACAATTGAAGAAAGCTGGGTCCTGTTACTATGTTAGGTATCTTTTTCGCGCATGATCGTGATGACCGTTTCGCCTTGAATTTCCAACCTAAGCTTTCACGCCTTAAAAGTTTTCTTCAACTTTGGGCCACCCGGGATTTAACCCCAATTGATCGCAACATTATCATCAAGACCCTCGATCTTTCTCAACTTGTTTTTCTTTTCTTAGAGTTACCGAACCCACCTAAAAATAAAGACCCGGACACCATTTTTTGGTCTTATCTGGTCAGGCAACCCTGATAAGATAAACGGTTTAGCTATTATAAATCTGGCCAATGCAGGCGGCTTAAAGGTCATGCATATAAATAGTTTTATCAGCCTTATAATTATGCACTTGGATCCGAGGTTATTGTAGTGATGTTTGGGGACTATGGCAAATCTTTTTTGACTTAAGTTTAAACCCCTTTGGTAAGGAATTTGTTTTTCAATGTAACTGTTCCCAGAAGGATGTATGGGTAATAAACAATGATTTTGTTAGGCAGGCAATGTCAGCCTGGTGCGACCTTTACATTGCCACGTGATAACATTTTATGGAATAATTTTCATATTCGTATAATAATAAGTTATATTTTATTCTCTGACAACTTTAAAATTAAATAT
The DNA here is from genome assembly GCA_027574765.1 of Molpadia intermedia. Lineage (NCBI taxonomy): Eukaryota > Metazoa > Echinodermata > Holothuroidea > Molpadida > Molpadiidae > Molpadia > Molpadia intermedia. The sequence goes on along the minus strand of JAODAF010100195.1, from coordinate 3,679 downwards.
CATACGGTTTCATTTCTTTTAATTCGTACTGGGGCTTGATACGTAGTATTCCTATGCAGTGGAATGGGGTCATATTAGAGTGTCGAAATGAAAATGAGGAATTGTTTGATACAATTATCCATGCGCCCTCTATTTTTCAACACATTTTTACAAAATTGGTTCAAACGTTAGCAGCAGAACCTTCTTCTCAGAAAAAGTAGAATATGACTTTTAATGATTAAATATAAGTTTTATTCCACCCCCTGGCACTCCAACCTATTCAGATTAGATTTCTACACATAATCATATACGTTAATAGACTGTTCTCTCTTTCTTATATAGGTAAACTCTCTCACTCTCACTCTCTTGTAAAATTGAAATTGAAACTTTTAAAACTTTTCTGAGGTTGTAGTTGTAGCCAGTGATATTGGAAGCCGACATTTGCCATTTAACGAGGGTTGTAACTGATTATGTTTTTGGCCAGTACTCTGTCACGGATGTATTGTGTTACACGGTATACTTATGCATATAAGTATTAAAATTACCCTTTGACTTTTGCTGACCTAAAATGACCTTTGACCCATTTGTCACGTTGTCCATGGCTGACTACTTGACCTCATGTGACAGACAATACATGGAAAAGTTTTTGTGTATGTTAGTTTTAAAATGTACCCCAATCCCTATCCCTCCTCACCTCTGATGACCTTAATTCTCACGTTATATATATATTATGACCCATCTTATTTTGATCTGATCAGTGTGCATTTTAAGCTATTTTGGTAATTGGCATCTAATGACTTCTAATGACTTCCTTTGTTTCTGACCAATCTGGCCTCTACTTTGGCAAATCCTAGTGCAAAAATTTCCCATGCTATACAGCACCATGTCCAGCTATATACTGAATCTCTTCAAGTTGGATCTCGTCAATTGCTGTGTAGTATGCCATACATACTGACACAACACGATCCCATTACAAAACTGAATTGATTACTTAGCAACGGTCATCTATACATAACCAAAGCTAATAATCAACCAGACTGCTCAAAGTGATCCGATGGAAGCTATCTAAACAAAGACACTTTGTGTTTGTGTAAATAAGAATACCCTGGATAAAGTCTAGGGTGCGTTATGCTTCATACTCTTTGGAATGTATACATTACACATGTACACACGTGACTACACACTTTATACACATACACACTTTATTAGAATATAGTTCTAACTAATAATTTTGCTTCTTTGGGGACATTTCTTTTTAGCTTTTGAAATTAGTTACATACATTGGAAGCAATATTCCCAGGCGAAGGATGGAATGGTGTGAGAAATGAGAGAGTTCCGCAACGAGGGATATATATAAACTCGAAGTCAGAGAGGGAATTAGTAATTGGGTGACATTTCAGATTAATGGGTGGACAAAAGCATAGAACGCGTAGATGAATTTTAAATTACTTCCGAGCAGATTACATTTTAGTATTTATCTGTTAGACATAACTGAATTTGATTAATTTTGAGAAATTTAAGATTGACTTTGGTTCCCATATACAATTATTTTGTCCTTATAATATCCTAACGTTAGACCTTTCGGCTGGGTTCAGTTAAGTGTATATGCCTTTGGGATATAGCTAATAATAAAATCGACATGGATAGCTTATATCAAATGATACCGAGTAAGCCTAGTCCTATCATGTCTGGTATCGGATTATAATGCATTTTAAATCAGGAGAATGTACGTTTGGAGAGCGACCCATCTCCTTTTCATCCATCAAATACAATAGAATAGTCCATATACGGTAGACAACTAAACATGATCCCCTACCTGTTCTATTCGGTCTGTCATTTTGTCCGTGGTGGTCTTACAGGTTTGGTGATACTGAATGATAGGCCTTGGCTATATGATGCATACGACGCATGTATCCAATACCAGTTGGTATATACTGTGGATATAATCTAGTTAGTATACTGTAAATATAATTACGGAACGGTGTTCCGAACTTGTGTTTCACATGTATAACCTGATAGCCCTAGATTTGAGTGTTGGAGGTTTCAATGTCCAACTCACTGTTTGGAAGGCATTCATCGGAGGGTCCATCCGTCTTCCACCGCCGGAACGTTTAGAATAAGATGATATTCTCATTGGCTGTATTTTACTTATTATGTTAATGTTATAATTCCAACATTTTAATCAGATCTACGCCCAACTTGGGCTAGGTTACTACAAAAAATGTATTTGCTAGTGAATCCCACAGTGAAAAACACGCGCATCGAGTCTATGTATAGTTCGGTGTAGATTGGAGGTTGGAAAAATCTGACTCATTTTGGGAGCGTGAACTTGAGTCCAACCTTTTATGACTTCCAATGGTGTATTCTGTATATACCTCCGATCTTATATAAGCCCCGCGGATTTCGTTCAGTAGCAGCGGGCACACTGGGGAACATCATCTCCGGGGGATTCAACATCCGTCTGAATGATGACATATCATTCGGCTATATTTATTTTTATGGTCACCTCGATATTTGAGGAAATATGTAAATTGTGAAGATTTAAAACTACATTACAGTAGGTTGCCCATGTTGAGTATAATAACCTTATTAACATTGGTAGAGGTCCAAGATCACCTGAGGTCAACAAGGATCAAATTGCAAAAACCTTGTAATCAGTCTAATTCAATAATGCCAACTCGAGTTGATCTCATAGTTGATGTGTCGGTTGCGTAAATTGAGTACAAGAATCATTTTGTATTTGGTTGAGGTCAATGTTAACATATACAGCTGGTAATAAATAAATAAAAAAAACTAACATAATGATATAATGACTCAAAAGTGAAAAACAATTCAACATTGGCTTTCATTCTCTTATATGTTGTGGTGTGGCTTTTATATTGACAATGCTTGTTTTGGGTGATAAACAACACACATTTTTGACAAAATTATCAAGGTAGGATAAGATGTTGGCGAAAAAATTAGTTTTTGGTTCAAAACTGAAAAACATAATCTTTGACTTTAAATTGTCTAATTTTTTAGTGGTATGTTCTTCATATTTACAGTATTGGTTCCAGGTAGTGTAGTAAAAAACACACATTATTGACAAAATTGAAACATTGGCTTTAATTCTCTATTTATTGTGCGGTATGTTCTCCATATATATTGGCAGTGTTGGCTTCAGGTGGTAAAGAACACACATTGTTTACAATATTGTCAATGTAGCATCATTTTTGTTTGTTTTGGGCTAAAAGCTTTAAACAATGGCTCTCATTCTTTCATATTTCGTGGTACGGCTTTCATATAAACAGTTTTGGTTCCCATCAGTTTGAAGCATACATTGTGGACAAATATTCAATGGAGGGTAACATTTTGGGGAAAAAGTGAAACATTTAGACATTAGCTATCATTTGATATTTGTGAGATGGCTTTCATCATATTGTTATTTCTTGTTCCATGTGATAAAGAACACACATTTACGCATTATTGTCAAAATTGCCAATGTTGAGTATTGTGTTTAGTCAAAAAGTGCAGTTGTTTGGTTTAAAATTGGATTTTTGCATTGACTTTCATCCTCTCATTTGGAGTATGGTTTTCATTTCGACAGTGTTAACGTTGCGCCAGGCAGCAAAAGTGCGCGCATTCCTGACAAAGTTTGGCAAGGACAATTGCCCGCCCCCCCCCCAACGACCCCAGACCGTCCTTCTCGGGGTCCTTTCTG
>JAODAF010100084.1:0-10819 GCA_027574765.1 Molpadia intermedia | reverse complement strand
TATATATGTACGTACTAAGCACAAGATATGCCAGATCAATGAAAAATCCACTGGTCAGGCATGAGCGGCATGACGTCACAGATAATCAATTATCATGATAATGGCGGCGCCCTAAGAGTTTGTTGACGGCTGTACTACATAGTTAAGTGCGGGAAAGTTGAATTGGTGCAGCGAGCAGCTCTAGGCGTTTGGAATCAATCAAAGTATCATTGCAATTTGAGACAGTGTGTACGCCTAGGAAAACATGTTCTTTGCCTGTTGTTCCCCTTTAATATTCATTAACAGGAGAAACCTGAAAGCCAAAAAGGCCAAAAAAATCTCAAAATTACCATAGACCAACAGTTAAAGACTCTATTGGGTTATCATGTTTAGGTTTCCCTAACCTCAAATGACCTTTGACCACTACCAAACATAAATGGAAGATTTAGTCACTATGGTAACCTATAAGTTGGCATTGAGTCAAACCTGATTACAAGGTTCTTATGATTAAACCTTGAATAAATTAATCCAATTTTACATTGAGTTAGCCTGATGATATGGTTATTATATTTTCACATCTGTTGACCTCAAATGACCTGTGACCTCTACCAAACTATATATTTTTTGTACTTGATATTAAAGCAATTTACATACCTATTATGAGGTTAATTTAAGTTGACATTACTGAGTTAGCCTGATTACAAGGTTTCTGTAAATTGTCCTATCTTAACCTCAAATGACCTTTGAACTTTTTACATACCAACCACGAGATTAATGAACCAATTATGGTTCTTGTTGGAAATGCAAATCTGACATGAAAACTCATTTTATTTCCCTAGATCCTGACAGGAAAGCTACAAGTCACCGTGGTCCTAGATGACCCAGCTGGGAACAGTTACCTCCAGGTAATTACTTAAAAGTTGATATATAACCCTTTCACTGCTAAGCACGTACATCTATGTGCTCTTTTTTTCTATTTCCGTCAAATACTCAGCACTCCACGTAAACATTACCTAAACACTATATCCGCATACCAGAATGGACTATTGAATGGTGGTGCTATTTCATAACATTTAGCTATGTGGTAGAACAACAAAATGTCAGCGCCCAACAAAACTAAGGTCTCTGAACGGCCTTTGAATATGTAGATTTTACAGGAAACAGCGGTCGATTCAGAAGGTTGTGATATCATTCGAGTGAAGAGAACGATATTTACATTGATTTTGAGGGCTGTATGAAGATGGAAGCCTGAATATGCATATGTATGTAAATTGGTTCAGCAGCAGGCATGCACTTACACATAGCATTAGCAGTGAAAGGGTTAATTAATTAAATGTACCTGCAACCAATGACAACATCAACCAAAAATATTGTAATGTATAATTTTTCTATGAGGTGTTCTTTTGTTTTGGCGGCCTGCTTTACTCACTTATTGACCATAAAACCACCAAACCATTATCCCATCCTCTTGCCTTGTATTTGCCTCTCATGTTCTTTATTGAAGTATGTTTTCATATTCCATCTTCAGCAAGACACTGAATTTCAAGCAATAGAGGTTTTTCATGTGACATAATTTTATAAACTTCCCAGGCAGCCGAAATGAGGTATGCAACATCAAACATACAAGAGTTATGTAGCTCTTTATGCACAGTTTGGAAATACTGAACACTCACACACATGTTCAAGCAAGTACGTACATTTAATGCAGTATGCACCTAAACGCCTCTCGACAATAACATCACTGCCAAGCCCTTGTTTTACAGCATGAATAGTTTATTTTGAATCTGTAATCCATGAAATCAACCCTACCATTGATGGTGTAATTTTTTTTTTACTTGTACAGAATTTGTATGCTCCCGAACCAGATCCAGAAATGACCGTTGAAGAATACGAGAGGACCGAAGAACAAAACGATGACCTAGGACTAACGAACATGAAAACAGAAAACTATAGGGGTGTTGACTGACGCCTGTGCAACTTTAGGTTTACTTGCGATTATTCTGATGTCCAGAGGTTTATGGCGCTATTAATAGTCAAATCGCATCTTTTCAAACAAAATAGGCCTCAAATGGATCTTATTTTTTATGGGAATTGTTTTTTGGCTACATAATTTTACAAACGGTAAGGTTAATTAGTTCAAAATATGGAAAATATTGTAATCCAAATTGCCGGATTGGATATGATCAATATGACAAGATAATTCATGGTTAAAAGTAGCACCTAAGGCATTAATTTCAGTGTAATTTATGAATCAAGTTATTTACCTTTACTCACCAGATGAAATTTTATGAAAACAATTTATTCTTGGATGGAATGAGCAAATTAATCATAGCAACTTTGACAGACATCTGCATAACGGATGATCCCCTATTACCGTGCCGTCGATGGTATACTTCAAAGAACAAAGCAATCAAACTATAAAATGTAAAAGGCTAAACATTTGTGACAAATTTTGGAGGATATTTACCCGTGGTTGTTTCATTTTGGAGTAAACTATTTGCTGATCACCACATGTAGGCTAGCAGTTGAAATTTCTCTGCAGTCGTTCATTGCTAGGTACATATAGCACATGTATGACGTAACGGACGGTAATAGGGGAAGCACGGTAATTGGCGAACGTAGTAAACAAAACAAGGATCCCCCCCGAATTCCAACACTTCACCTATTAGTGGCAGTCTGATGCAAGCAGTCAAAAGTAGGCATCTGACCTGTGCATAAGGTACATGTATCAATCTTACCTGTAATTTCATTTTGATTCAACATTTTTGTTTTACTTAATTAGCTAAAAACTTGTTAACTTATAAGATTAGGAACATCGCCTAATGGGGAGGGGTAATCCTCCTGACCCCAATCTGGCACTTCCCATAAGAGAAAACGGTAGCATTGTCATTGCTGCCGTCTCGATACCATACTAAACTTAAATTCATACTGTTAATTTAAATTGATTTTAATTTAAGAACTAAATTTTTCCCCAATGAGGGTGGAGTATAATCACCCTCCCCTTCTAAATGAACGACCTTTTCTGGACTCTGTGTGGGTGAAATTTTTGAGAGGTTTAAGTGGCCATGACTAATATTTGGTTCAGCTTTCATAGTAGTGGACTGTAATTGATGATTTATCAGGTAATGCAGACTACAGTAATTGCTCTAAGAAATGGATGCAGTTTTAAATCAATTCCCTACACTTATTCAAAGATCTAAATAAGTACATGTAGTGGGGAATCAGAAGTAAGTATTATCTGTTTATTTATTTATTACATGAAAATATAAAGCTCACTGGACATAGTGTTACAGAAACATTAAACCTTTTAAACATTAACATTAATCCCTAGAAATAACCGATGGCACCGATGGTAAAAAGCCGTCGTGCCCTCGGTGTTTGCCGCGGTGCCCCTGAAAAATGCGTTTTTATAGGAAGGAAAAGTCCTTTCTGTTTTGCCGTCAGTGCCCCTCCTTTCAGTGCTTTTACATACACTATAAAGTAACCCAACAAATATTGGGGAGATTTTGTTTGAATCGTCCTTTCCGTTGCTTGATCTACGATTTTCACTTTCTCAGAGTTTCAGCATACACGCATATGTTACGTGTTGTTAAGCTATTGTCTGTCATAAAGCCGTAATACCTGGGCAACATGGGAAATCCCTCTTAACTCCAAACTTAACTAACGTTAGTGCTGCTCTGACAAGTATGATATTGATCTAAGATGCCAATATTGGTATTTGAACAATTTAGCATTAAGCCTGGCAACTGATTAATTAATATACATGAGATCACTTATGATAGTTTAATTACATGGGCAATGTAACTACTATCTGCTTGCATCACCAAGTATGAAGAAATCGGCTATATGGTTGTAAAGTTTTTAATGTTTTAAGAAATTTATGTTAAACCCAGCCTACTCATTAATATTCAAAATGTGTGCTTCAAAAACAATAGGGATGATCTACCCATCATGGCCGGACTATCTACCTCTCAAGTATGAACTTCATTCATCATGCCGGTATTGAGATATTATGTTTACAAGCTCACACATACTAGGTCATGCTATCTTGCAATTGAACAAAACATCTTTAAAACTATATATATACATATATTTGATACCATGTTTTTGGGAGGTATACATCCATATGCTTAAATAAGTCTCCATCTTTGTTAGGTGGTTCCTAAAATTAATGACAATAGACACAATCTTCTCTACTTAATTTGTCCCTCGTCATTTCATAATTTTTATCTTAAAATATGACAACAGGTTCTTGAAACAAAATAACAATTTTCAAAGGGCAGAGAATGTTTGTATGAAAAGAATGTATGAATCTCACATCCTAATTCAAACACTGTTGTTTTAAAGATGTAGCCATTTAAAGAATTGTACATTGAACTTGTCTGCTAATTAACAATCACATGACCTGCATTAATAGCAAAATGTAACATCAATTACCCATGCACAAATTTATTTTTCAATTTATTGTGCTCTTTGTAAGATATCATGGTCACATGCAGGCTCAAGGATCACACACATGTACACACCAACCACACTGCCTAACCAACCGATTCTGCCAATGACATTGACACCCAAAAATGGAGGTTTATACAACAATAGATGCTGTGTAGGGAATATGACAGACTTCTATACCTCGATCCTATAGCTCAATATTGTCACATTTTATGCCTAAAAATATTATAGCAAAAGTATATATAAACATGCTTTACAGAATAACTATTTTAGTCAATCTTGCTATCAGGTTGTTTTAAACTTTGTACTGGAATTGTTCTCAATAGAAGCTACATGCATCCATAATGCAATTGCAATGCACATGCTATCCCCATAATGCGATACATAATGTATAATGTGACACAAATGGTACCTGCATTTAATAACTTTACACCTCAAAGTTGATATAATGGGCAAATATATACCTTTCTCATCATTTTCTAGGACAATGGATTCTAGAGCATGGTAGTTCCACTGCACCTTAGATTTGACCTGAGCAACAAGGTCATCTGATGAAAGAAGAAATATATTAATAGGTTAGATTTAGAATTCAGATATAATTGGTGGCAATAGAGTTTAGTGAATCTTAGATCATCACATTATGCTTTGCATACAATGGTCTCAAGTACATGTTAGACATGCCTCCATGTATTCAATCTTAGATACCATATCTATCATACCTTGGTTTTGCATACAATGGTCTCAAGTACATGTTAGACATGCCTCCATTTATTCAATCTTAGATACCATATCTATTATACATTGGGTTTGCATACAATGGTCTCAAGTATAGGTTAGACATGCCTCCATTTATTCAATCTTAGATACCATATCTACCATACCTTGGGTTTGCATACAATGGTCTCGGGAAGTTGTTAGACATGCACATGCCTCAATTTCTCTATCTTAGAGTATCACACGTTGCTTTCTCATTCAATGGTATCATATAGAATGCTTTCATTGCCCAATCTTAGTAATATATTGTTTTGAATACAATATATACCATATGTTAGACAAGCACATGCCTTCATAAACCAAACTTAAACTATCACACCATGTTTTGTATTCACTAGTATCAGGTACATGGTAGCCATGTATACGTCCACTATACAATCTTATTTAGTTTATTTCACCTTGCTTTGTATTGAGTTGTCTCAGGTTGGACAAGCCTGTATTATTCAGTCTAAGACTTGTATTGCATACAATAGTCTCATGACACATAATTGTATGCGATTTCATCTTATGTTGCATACAATGGTCTGAGGTAGATGTTAGACATGCCTCCATTACTCAATCATAGAGCATCTCACCTTGTCTTGCATGTAAAGGTCTCAGGTAGATGTACTTCCCAGCAACCTCAGGCCCAATCGGCTCTGCTTTATAGTGAACAGCTCTCTCCAAACTTCTATACCCACCATATAGTAAGCCTCCTCTGAAACGCAAAATAATAACTCAAACAACCAACTATAAAAGAGAAGACTATAGTAAGCCATGCAATCATTGTAATGCAGGTTTAAAATTATACAGCTAAAGAACCCGTTTTACCTTACATTTGGGTAGATTATGGTAAAAGAAAGCAAATTATCAATGAAGAAACTAGATGAAATTTTAATTTAACAATTTTATTGATGAATAAAAATATTTTCTTTGCATTAGATCATTGTATAAACCCTGAGATATTAGTGACAAGTACTGTGTACTTGATTATATGCAGTCAATAAATGTATTATTGATAAACCATTCATTTCCACATACACATATCAACAATGGAATGCAGCAACCAACATAGCTAAATAGCTTACAGTAGTGGTTCTAGCCAACTTTCTAAAAAGCCAAAAGGTTGGTATGACTTACCCAGTTGTAAATGCCAGTAGCAAACCACCAACTTTAGCTATGGAGAAATAAAGAAAACAATTCTTCTGAGCACTACATTCTGATGTAAAATTCAAAAGTCAGAATAAGGACCAAACAATTCTTCATTATTTCAATGAATTGGAAAGGAAGCTACAAAACCGAAAAATAAAAATAAAAAAAATAATAAAGTACACCATTATATTACAATATATTGTTAAATAAATAAATAAATTTTATCATGAGAATTTGACTGACAGTCAGATATTCATATTGATTCTGACATGATATTGATGACAGAAAGATTCATACATGTAATCAACCCTCCCTGTACCGACTCAAACATTTCAGAAGAGCACAGTACAGTGTTCACGTGAACTCAAAACTGAAAGTGGTATAGCTTGCATATTTGTAGCAGGCCAAGAAAAAAATCCATTGATTGCTGTCATGCGATGAACAGCAAATGGGTGCCATGTCATACCATGCTATCCCTAGACTGCCGGTCAACCATTAATTCAGTTTTATGCCCACAAAATGGCTTAGTACAGGTAAGGTTAACCAAATATATATGGAAAGGATGGTACCAGTAGTGCACTGTAGACCTTTGTGAAGCCATCAAGCTCAGTGTATCAGAGTAATGTTTGGAGAACTGACCACAGCAGTCATTGACATAATTAATATATTTATTAGTACATTGAGTAAATACCCTCAGTGTGTGAAGCACTTGATTCATTACTGTGCTGGAAAGAGTCATTGTTACCTGCATGGAAGCATTTGAGCAGGTATAGAACTGGTCGTGTATATATACCAGGAATTGATGTACAGTTCCTCAAAGGAATGTGCTTTGTGAAGGGTGATGAAAGAAGAATTAGACTAGATTTTGGTACAGTATGGTGAATTAAACAGTCTATTTACATGGTTTAAACCTGATCTTCATAAAAAACATCTGGTCTCTTGTACAAATTGCCTTTGATTTAAACAGATGGAAATCAGTACCATTATAAAAAGAATATTTATTATTATATTAAGTTCAAGACTGGTCATTGAAAGGTTCAACTGGGTTACTGGCTTTGCTATGATAATGGTCTATGCTGAATTTGGTGCCACTGGTCTACTGTAGCTACTGCTTCAACCCCTGTCAGTGATAATGCCATACCTTTGTTTGATAGTCGTCTTCTTCTTTCTTTTCTAATACCCTGGTTAGTGATTCTCCTCAAACAAATAAATGATGTCATGGATGTTGTTTTTCTCTTCTGAATATAAGAAAAAAATATAATAAACAAATAATAAAAATAGAATGAAAAATAGCACTTATGAGAATTATATTCACCAATGTAGTGCCTTTTTAGTGTTATCTAGATCTGTGCATTAAACCGGTTTTATATCACATAGAAAATTGGTGTTAAATATTGTATTGACTGAGTATGATTTAGTATAAATACCAGCAAGAATATATTGCAGCAATGTAAAGGATGTGATTTCCCACTTTATGGTATTACATGTACACTGTACAGAGTGATTTGCTCTAAAGTATTGGCCAGCCCTATGAAACTTCTGTTATAACCTATATGTAATTAAATGAAACCTATATTGGTATTTACTTGTCTTAAAGGGGCAATTTACTAATATTACACTAGAATTTATAAACTTGTGCTAGGTTATACATTATATAACCATCATTGCTTTGAATAATAACTAAATGAATATATTAAAGGAAACCTTCTCACCAGCTACTAGTGAATTAAGATCTACCATTTCCGATGCTGCTTCATGCCACAACCAGAATTGTATTTTCTATGTGACATCTCATTGGTCAAAGAAGGTCACATGGGGAAGAAGTGGATCTTGAATTTAGCTGGTAAGATGGGTTTTTTTTAACATTTAACCCTTAAGCAACCGCTCTATATCTACAGTGCAACACGTCTTTACTTGTTGACGCGTAGCTCGTAACTGCGCTGCTTACCAGCTTTTTCGAGCATGTACCCTACAGTAGTTGCCCGACCGTGAAGCTATTACGTAACCCCGGAATGTGGGATATACATCATGTAGCAGACCTTAACTAGTGTACACCTGGCTAACCTAGATAGCATGCTGGAAGTAGAAAGAGTTTTAATTCTGGGGACTGAAGCTTGGGCATGCAGCCACATGCGGCTGTTCGGAGCTGACCTGGATAGATACTGTAAGTGGGAGTTAGTGATATTTGGGATTTTAGTTGTACTGTAGATATACTGTAGGCTAGTAATCTACATGTGTAGTCTATTTACAATACATAGGAATTACATGAGCTGAACATGCTGGACAAAAAAAAGTGGACATTTTGAAAAACAAATTGGAATTATTAACTTACAAAAGTAGAAAACAAAGGTATAAGATGACTTAACAAATTTAACTTTTGAAAATCATGTGATTTTAGATGCAATAAAATTAAAAATATAAACATTGTAGGCACTTGCAACTTAGGAGCATGGATTGTACATGTACAACATATGCATGAAAATGGGGAAATGTAGTAGACTATATACTATAGTATATAACACATGTACTTGAAATTGCAACCATAAAAGTTTGATCTAGCCTACACTGTAGGCCTATAACATGTTGCTTGATTTAATTAAAACTAATACATGTACAGTATCTTACTTAAAGATAAAGTCACAATGCAGAATTGACCACATCAACCCTATCTGGTGTGGTGCTATTTCGAGTTTAATATATTACATACTGTATTCACTCTTGCTCACAACTACATGTAGTAGCATGGAGGCCTGGAAATTCAAACTTAAGGATTGAATGTGCTCTGATTCTCTCAGAACTCAAATCCATTAAATTCACATATTTTAAGATTTGCCACAAGATTTATATGCAGAAATTTCATTGATTTGGGTTGTATTTTGTGGTAAAGATGGCAGTTATAATTGTTCGTTAGTCGGTGAAAGACCTGTAAATTTGAACAACATTCGTAGCATAAAACATACATATCTCAAAATATGTTTTTCCCAGAATAACTAGGAATAACTGAAATTTGTTTTCCACAGAATCAACACCAGTACGGAGTAGAAATATTGAACAAACTATAAAATAATTGTTGAAAGAAAAATCCAGGACCAAATTTTCGGACAATGGTTGAAATATCAAATTAGGCCAAATCGTCCCCAAAACAATTACCCTTTTTGGCAAAGAATATAATTGCAGCAAATTACCATCTTTTTTAAGATGTTCTGATCAAATTAAAAGTTTGGTACTACATGTAATTTAGAATCCATACTCGGAAGTAGGTTTTGTTGTTTCCAATTACTCACAAATAATATAAATTAATTAATTAATTCGTATCAGATATGAACCCTAACCGTAAATTTGATGGAAACCGTTACATTTTGGGGATCCAAAAGGGTAATGTAACCTGGCTACAAGCGCTTCTCTTCGGAAGGTCCCCAATTTTTGTGCAGTGGTATTTAATTCTTCCAAAATTCAAAAAGGGGAATTCCAATGAGGTCAATGCACTATAGAATTAACATGGAATTATGTTCAACCTAGCCAACGGCTAGAAGCACATCGAACTTGAACCAAGCAAGTCATGCATTGCGGTTGAAATAATAATTTTTTATCTGAAATTGCATTTGAAGTATTTAATACATGTTGTTGTTGAAATAAAAGCTTTATACTACTGTACTTTTATTCTGATTTTTCATAGCAGAAGGTTCCTAGGAAGGTCAAAGTCCACAACCCAGCTATTTCTAGGAGATGTTATTAAGAACGTAAAGCACGCCATCAAACAATGTGCTGTAATCGCTTCTTGCAGAGACTTAGTCTTAACGTTCATGCAGACTTGTCGGTAAAATGGCAGATTTTGTAAAATTGAATTTAGCCACTAAGTTACTGAAAATATCACAGATTTGACAGATAGAATGGGTGACATTCATAGGTTAAATATTTTTTGGTCATCCGATTCTCAGAATGCTTAACTGTGAGGTAATCAGGTTCTCGGTGTTATATCATACATGTAGGGTCATATCGGGAGTTCTCTGACAATTTCTGTGTTTGTTTCTTGCACTGTAGGAGTGGCCCTTGACTGTACTATATGGTCATTAACTTTAGTGTAGTCCTGTATGCTTCATATACCCACAAAAAACATCGTCGCTGTAGCTATGTCATTCAGAATATGCTACTCTGTCGGGTGATCTCGGACACTGTCGGGAGATTGCGGACAGTGTCAAAACTTATTAAAATATCTCTTCTAAGCCCCAAATACAATTGATATGTATCTAAACACATGTTGGTAAATACTTTTTTGTTATTATTAACAAGTTTAATTCAAAAGAGAAACCCAGAGGAGTTAAAGATAGCAGTTTCATAACGCACATGTCGGGAGTAAGTGCACTGCACTAATGTACTGTATTCACTTTGTACTAGGGCTGTTGGCGAATACCGGTTATTCGGTATTCGTTCGCTTGTTACCGAATACCGAATATCAAATGCCTGTTCCGAATATTCGGTAATG
>JAODAF010099974.1:0-10819 GCA_027574765.1 Molpadia intermedia | reverse complement strand
CATAATTTGAATTTCATCACTAATATTAAAATAATATCAACAGATTTTTCAATGCAATTAAAGGCCACTCAACATTTGGTTTTCATGCTACTTAATACTGCACAAGCTGTTTTATAATGGTGGCAGCATTGGGATATTGGTGGATTCATTTCATTTTCACTCAATATAGAGTAATCATTAATCCTTATTTACATAATTTCTAATCTAGATTTCTCAATACAGCTGAAGTCCATTCAACACATTTTCATTGCTGTGTTCCACTAGCTGTTGCCTTACACTGGTGGCAGCAGTGAGATGCTGGTACATCATTTCATTGTCCATATACATGTAGGCAATAGAATAATATCTAACACTTATTTTGATATTCTGTAATCAATCAATACATTTATAATTTTTAATAATATCACCAGACATTTCAATGCAACTATTAAAAGGCCACTCAACATTTTGTTTTCATGTTACTTAATTCCACTAGCTGTTTATCTACAATGGTGGCAGCATTGGGATATTGGTGGATTCATTTCATTACAACTCTATATAGAGTAATCATTAATCCTTATTTACATAATCTCTAATCTAGATTTCTCCAATACAGCTGAAGACCATGCAAATGCTTTCATTTTCTGTGTTCCGCTAGCTGTTGCCTTACACTGGTGGCAGCAGTGGGATATTGGTGGATTAGTTTCATTATCCCTATATATATATAGAATAATCATTAATCCTTATTTACATATAACCTCTAATCATCCAATAAAATTAATTTGTATTACATCACTATTAATATTAATTTCTAAATTTCTCACAACTCAACATATTTTCATATATTTTAGCATTGCACTCTGTTAAAAGGACTTTAAAATGGTGGCAGCATTGAGTTATACTGTAGGTAGATTCACTTCATTATACCTACAGAGTAATCTCTCTTATTATTTCAAGAAATGAATATATTACTGTATATCACTAACATTATAACTTTAAAGTACCATTAGTTCCACTAGCTGTTTCCCTACACTGGTGACAGCAGTGGAATATTGGTGAATTCATTTCATTATTTCAATAAAATTAAGTTATATTATATTACTAATATTACAGTACCACTTAGTTCCACTAGCTGTTTCCCTATATTGGTGACAGCAGTGGAATATTGGTGAATTCATTTCATTTTCTTATTTCACTAGCGGTTGCCTTACACTAGTGGCAGCAGTGGGATTTTGGTACATTCATTTCATTATCCCAATAGGCAATAGAATAATATCTAACACTAATTTACATATTCTGTAATCAATCAATACATTTACTTTGTATTTCATCACTAATTTTAAATAATATCACCAGACATTTCAATGCAACTAAAGGCCACTCAATATTACAGTACCACTTTCCACTAGCTGTTTCCCTACAATGATGACAGCAGTGGAATATTGGTGAATTCATTTCATTATCTTATTTCAATAAAATTAAGTTGTATTAAGTCACTAATATTTAATACAGTACCACTTAGTTCAACTAGCTGTTTCCCTACAATGATGACAGCATTGGAATATAAGTGAATTCATTTCATTATCAATTATTTCAATAAAATGAAGTTGCATTACATCACTAACATTAAAGTACTACTTAGTTCCACTAGCTGTTTCCCTACACTGCAGCTGGTGACAGCAGTGGAATATAAGTTGGTGAATTCATTTCATTATTTCAATAAAATTAAGTATTAATTACATCACTGTCAAAGTTGTCAGTAGCGCATTATATAAACACTGATAGAGTTGTCAGTAGCGTACAGCGCCCAATATTTATACAATATTATATAAACACTGACTCATTTAAAGTCTCATTAACTAATCAAATGTTTATTTATTTATTTGTTTATTCCACAAATCCAACAAAAGACATCGGTTATATAAACACCTTAAAATCCACTCCATACTTTTGTTCTTGGGTTAATGTGATCACACCATCTATAATTGCCGCAGGGTTCGGGTGGGTGTGGATGGATTTTAATACACAAGCTATATTCTTTAACATTCAGTAGTATTAAACAGTGGTTTCATTAATTTGTTGTACAGAATTTTCAGGTGTTTGTTCTTTTCTGAACAATCTAACAACAACTTTAATACATGGAAAAGTATTTAAGAAAGCTTCACGGTATAGTGAACCAAAGATGTTATAAATTATTGGGTTGATGGAAGAGTTGATCAATGATGTAATAGTCACCAAGGTGTATTGTTCATCCATGGATGATATATAAAAACACGAAATTATATCTTGAGATACGACCAGCAGAGCAAATGCAGCCATGTTCACTGAAACCATCCTTGTCAAATTACGTTGCTCTCTTTGATATCTTGCATCAGATCCCTGTCCTAAAGCTGGTGCTTGTCCTAATGTCTTGTAAACCTTCACATATAAAGTTACTGATATCACTATAGCTAGGAAATCAATGACAAAAGGCAACAATAAAGCATAATATAATAAGTATATATAATATTTACCAACAAAAAATATTAGATCTTCACTGCAGCCTACACCGATAACCGTAGATATTACAAACACCATTACCGTAGGGATTATGGTTAAAAGAAACCTTTTTCTCAAATTTACGGGTGATGTTAGTCGTTGGATAGGTTTACAGATGGCTGTGTAACGCTCCCAGGCAATAAAAATCATTAAAATTGATGATACTATTTGTACTCGACAACACAAAATTGCACAGAGTATAGATGTTACTAAGTGCATATTGTAAAATGTAAATATAAACCCACCCAAGTAAAAGATTGAGATAAACAGATCAACACCAGACAGTATTACTAGGTAAACACTGAGAGGTGTTCTCCTAAGGGAGGGCTGTCTGGCAACTACAAACAAAAATAAACAGTTAGACAAGAAGGCAAAAATGATAAAGAATAACAAAACAACACATAACATAATGCGTTGTTTATAATATTCTGAATGCCCATCTTCATATTCCCATGAATAAACCCCTGAATAATTCCTTGAATAATTACCTGAATAATCCCCTAAAAAATCCCATGAATCAGCCTCTGAATACCTCCCTGAATAATCTGATGAAAAATCCATTGCAGCCTGTATGCGTTTTTAAACAACGTTTTAATACAGCAGACCTATCAAGAATATATACTTTATAGTTTAGTATAATCCAACAATGTAATTTTGTGAAGAAAGCCAATAAGATTCATTAAACTTAGGAATTTAAGATTAAGACTGGTTCAGATTCTTCTGGAGATCAGTAATCAGTTCCATAATATTTATTCTTTGTCAAAAATACCGAATCAGACCTAGTTATTTCCTGTAAAAGCCAGCATATATGACTGGTTCGGATTCTTCTAGAGACTGCAGTAATCAGTACGAGGATTTTTGTAAACTTTGTCAGTATTGCTAAATAAATAATTCTGACCTAGTAGTAGACAGAACGAGACTGGTTCAGATTCTTCTAGAGATCAGTAATCAATTCAAGCATTTTTGAAAACTTTGTCACTTTGTCAATAATGCTAAGTAAATAATTCTGACCTAGCTTCCATGTAGTAGACAGAACGAGACTGGTTCAGATTCTTCTAGAAATCAGTAATCAGTACGAGGATTTTTGTAAACTTTGTCAGTAATGATAAATAAATAATTCTGACCTAGTTTCCATGTAGTAGATAGAACGAGACTGGTTTAGATTCTTCTGGAGATCAGTAATCAGTTCCAGGATTTTTTCAACTTTATCAATAATACTAGTGACCTAGTTTTCATGTAATAGACAGAATGAGACTGGTTCAGATTCTTGTAAAGATCAGTTATCAGTTCCAGGATAGTTTGTCAACTTTATCAATAATACTGAGCAGACCTAGTTTTCATGTAATAGACAGAATGAGACTGCTCAGATTTTTCTAGAGATCAGAAATACGTCAAGACAACTCCACAAGAAAATATGAAACACAATATCCAAACTCCAACAAGAGTATATATGCTGTGATAGCTATTAGTTTACAAATGTCTGCAATAAAAGATGAAGGCCAAGAAGTTAGCTGTCACTATAATTTGAATGATGGCACATTTAAAGACAACAAACATCACCAAAACTTTTTTCCAAAGTATTTTCACCAGCTGTTGCATTTGAGATAAGTTCCTATACAAACTGAATCATAGCTGCAGATATTTAGTTTTCCTTAAGTCTTTAAGAACAGTATTATTAATAACTCAGTGCTTCCACTTTGCTGACTTTATATAAAATGAAGCCTTAATAGTTAAACTGTTCCAGCAAGATCAGAGTGAAGAATACTCAGAGAGAGCTCAGAGCGATAATCACAAAAGGCTGCCTGGCATTGGCGTCATGAACTGATGACCAATCAAATCCAGGAACAAAAAAATACATAACATACACATGTCACAGTTAATAGTGAAATATGATATGACTTCTCCCTAGATACTTCCTGAACATGTTTTTTAGTTCCTGTTTTTTAAAAGAATATGATCTATAATATGCAGGAGTGCCTGCATGGTATTGGCGTCATGAATGAAGACCAATCAAATCCAAGAACAAAAACTTACATGAACATATGTGACATTTAATAGTGAAAATATCATATGACTTTTCCCTATACTTCCGGAACATATTTTTTAGTTCCTGTTTTTTAAAGGAATATGATCTATAATATGTACCATACATATACATATATTGTATCAAAGAGGGTCTCCTGCAGAAAGATACATGAGCTGAGAACAAAGTCACATGATCAATCAAGAATGCGTCCTACATTGGTAGGTAAACTGACACAGCCCAAGTTAACCTATGTGACATATAAAAGAAGAATTTCATTCCTTGTTTATAATTTAAAATATTTTCCTACAGTGCATTTCATAAACAAACCATCTAAACCAGCCATTGTCAGTGATTTTGGTGGTCCAGCTTGTCATTCAAAAGATACCATGTGTACAGGCAAGAATATCAATATCAATATTGATGATTATGATTAAAAAACACCAGCTTTTTTCAAATTTATGGGTGACGTTAGTCGTTGGATAGGTTTACAGATGGCCTTGTAATGCTCCCAGACAATAAAGATGATTAAAATTGATGATGATAGTTCTTTAATTGACAATATAAAAGAAACAGGAATACATTCAATACTAACAAAAAATGTATTTAATATACATATAATACAACCCATGTAAAAGATTGAGATACACAGAAAGATCAACACCAGACAGTAGTACCATGCAGGTAAACACTGAGAGGTGTTCTCCTAAGGGAGGGCTGTATCACAGGGGTTTGCTCAGTACATGTGTTTTAATGTTATAATGTTCTATTCATGTTATTGTTTGCTATTAGTGTCTTATGTTCATGTTTTATTATTAATCATTACACTGGTCAGGGTGATCGCACAGGTGGTATCCATTAATTAACTGACCAAGGATGATTATCACAAATAGGGCTATAAAATATGTCATCACTTATCTTGGTTTATTACCCTGGCCTTGTGGTTCCAGCACTTCCTCTGTTCTGAGGTGACACCACCCACAGAGTGATGGTCAATCTAGTTCTAGCATGTTGTTGCAGTGAAATTTTATAGGGTTTATAAGGGAGCATTTTAGAGACAAGGAGTCAGTTTGGTTATCAGCTTTGATACAGTCTACAAGTGCAAACCATCCTTAATTCATTACTTTACTATTTGTTACATGAATGCTATATACTTCATTACTTTGCTGTGTTTCATGTACACCATATTTTTAGTCAGTGAATCTAATACATCTGCACTGTTCATTACTTATATTTCATTGAGAGGCATAACTTTCAGTCAGAAGATTCTGGAGAGAATAAAATGTTCAAATACCTTATATTTTGTGTCAACGAGTTTCATTAATTACACTGAATTGTTACTACTTACTTACTGGTAATACTGACCAAAGTTTTCAGGTACAGGACAAGTCTTCCAAAGGGCGTAAAAGGATGAAGACACCTAAAATGGCTGAACTTGAAAAAGATATAGATGAGGAAGAATCCTTACCAAAAAAGAAAAAGACTGCAGCTGGACAAAAAGTAAGACCCATGCCATGCCAAAAGGAAGCCATTCCAAAGGAAAAAAGTTCCCGTCAAGAGTCACTTGGAAAACTCCAAGCTAAAGTTGCTGCCCAGCGTGCACTTTTTGAAGATGTGGTGTTTAATGAAGGTGTAAACACTGTAGACCTTAATAGTGTACCAGCTCCAAATTGCAACTCATCATACTTTACCGATCTTCTCAAAGATGACTATACTGGGTTAGATGGAGTTGCACAGGCAGTGGAAGTGTTAAACAATCCTTCAATTGATTATGCAAATGTGAGTGACACATACATAAACCTTGAGGACATAAGTGCTGGTAGCAGAGACAAAGAGGTAGATACCTTGAAGAATGAAATTGAGAGACTTCATACAATTATTTCTGAAAAGAATATGGAAATCACCGAACTTAGAACTGAACTCAAAAAAGCTGTTGATGCCCAAAGTCTGTCTCTGGAGGGCCATCCGGGAGATCATATCCTAGCACAACTTGGTAAGTTTAAAGGATAAAATAATGTTTTAAGGTGCAGGATTGTGCGATTCATGCGTCGCGCCTTGAAATGGAAATACTTTTGTACTGAAATTTCCTGTAGGCAGTAGTTTTTAGCAGCCTGGGAAGTTCCTGGCACATTTTAGTGACATCCGGATACCTATAATTACTACCCAGATACACAATCTATATTGTTTTGATCCAGTTTAATCCAATATTGCCCTCATGAATCCCCCCTGGCTACAATTTTCTAGCACTAACACTGCCTCAACATAGAGTAAATAAACAGGTATATATATATACATACTCCTCTCCCATCGAGAGGCATAAAGAATAAAATGTACCAGAAGGATTGGGGACAGTTAAAGGCACAAAAATGCCACAAATCTCAATTCCTTATTATAAAATTTAACAATTGATATGATGGATTTGCGATCACGGCTATGTAGATAAAAATGTCTTGACTTATTTCAAGGTCTGTTGAGTTTACTCCGTCAGTGTTGTGTGTATAGTGAAAGACATTTTATTACATTTGTAATTGATATACAAACAAACCAGTTTCAGCCAATGATTTCAAAGTTGTGTGTGTGTCACTCAATGTTTACATTGTGGTATTAAAATCTGAAGTGTAAACAATAATATTGGAAAATGTGAAAGCCTATAATGCTGTCTATATATGCTTGCAATGTTCAGTTGAACACTTGTGCAAAGATTTTGGAAAACAATGGAAATATCGGTTGACCCCTAAATAATATTTTATATGTAGTCTGCTGCATTGTATGATAACATTTGCAGCTCTTTTACATGTACCTGAGCACATACATTTAGCAGTGCTTACATCAATCAATTATATTTTACTTTTTTTCAGTAACTCCCAGAAAGGCACAGTTTATGAGGGATCTCTCTACTACCTTGACGAAGCTTTGCAGTGCATCCCCGCTGGATGAATCCTTTTCACCAGGAGAGAGCCCATCTGGTGCATGTTTAGGACATGTAGTTTCTCCACAACCAACAGCCCTGGCATCATCTGTACCAGCTCATCAAATTCCAGTACAGTCTACACCCCATCCTACAACTCCAGTACAGACTACACCCCATCCTACAACTCCAGTACAGACTACACCCCATCCAGTAATGACTACACCTCTTCCAGTAGTTCATGCAGTTGCCCAGCATCCAGAGATGTCACCAGATTTGTGTAATAAGGTGTGTAACTTCTTCATTTCATATAGACAGGGCCCGTGAAAAACAGCGATCATGGAAAACGACATCACATGAATTGTTTTAATGTGTCAGTTGTCATCTAAAAATTGCTGACAATCGATCAGGCTTGAACATAAAAAAAGAGATGATAATGGATTAGCATTGCACATGTGGGCATGACTTAAATGTGCATTTTCGGTATGCCGATTGCATATATAGCAAGCGAAATGACACAATGAAAAGATTGCTTGTTATGTAAGCCTAAGCAGTTTAACGTTAACATTGATAACTTAGCCACAAATTTGCTAGCATTATTTTGTGGAATTGGTACGTTTAATGGCCACGGAAAACGGGACCTGCAAAACAAAACTCACAGGCGGAATTTTCATTTCGAAAATGCAGGATTTTCCCAGGCCCTACATATAGAATATTTAGGTGTAATCAAGTATAAGGTTCTAAAATGAAACTGGAGAACCTACTGTACAAAATTGTGTTAATGTAAGGTGCCTTTAAAACAAGTCACAATAACATAAGGGTGTACCTTTATTGATCTCTGGGAGGGGGTAATTGTCTCTCTATATCATATATGGCTTGCTAAGCTCAATCAGTGAATGTTCCAAGATCACCAGTTGGTTACATAGTTTGATTGTAGGCCATCCGCAGAAAGTCTGTGGTGTAGCCAAGTTGCTTTTCACTGCATCTAGATTATTTCTAAACCTATGGACCTTTTTACGGGTATACAGTAATTATGATAGTATTTGTGCATGCATTGGCTTGCCATGTGGTCTGATATTTCATTAACATTGCGGCAGTATTAAAAAGTTATGCCTGCTGAATTTGTGGCAAAAAGTTTCAACCACACCAATTGATGGCTGCTATGCATTTTTGTTTTATTTACTATCCTTTTAAATGCCTTGGCAAGTAATGTTTGTGGATTTTTGTAACTGTTCATGCATGAAAACCCTGATTCGTATTCTGAAAAGAAATATACTCAACATCTGGAGGGTTGCAACCCAGAATGGTTACTGGTTAGATATCTCAAAAAACAATTGTGTAATTGAAAAAATGTAATTTCTTTTCAGGAGAATGTAGAGCTTGTTAAAGGCACAGGAGTGTATGTCTCCGTTGCACAGAGGGCTTCTGTCAGTTTGAAGGGAAAGGGCATCATGTCAAAGACTATGGTGAAGCTCTTGGAAGAGGTATTCACGTTTGATGAGCTCAGAAATGGCTGTGCCGTTGGAGGTTTCTCCAAGAAGACTAAAGAAGTGAAGACGGTACCCCTGGATCAGAAGCGACTGAAAGGTGTCAAATGTGAGTTCATTAAACACTAATCCGTGGAATTCTTTACAGTTACCTGTTAAGTGTTGACTAATAACCCCAACCTGTCATATAGTGAAAAAAGCGTAATCGATTCCAAAAATCCATGGAGTCACCCAAGCCTACTGCATAGCTAGCTATCAATGCTTTCCTTGGTTTTAAAGTACATTATTTTGAAAGGTAGCAATATGGCACTCTTTGAATATTTTTGTCTGACCTAACTCGATTACCTGTTATCATTTTAATAACCATCAGTTATCGTCAGCCTCATTGACGAGATCTAACTTATATTTTTTCTTTATCAACAGCCTTTATGGTCTGCTTTTGTTCAAGGAGAGGACTCCCAGGACCAACAGATATGGAGTTAAATTCGATAGTCAACAGCAAGTGTTCCACGGCACGGAGGAAATTCAAACAGATGAATGCTGTTCCTAAGAAACTGTGAAGCATAAATATTGGGGGGAGGGGGGGGGGGCAGGATCTCATTGTTCAATTCACATAAGGTTACAATAAAGTTATAAAGTAAAAAAGAATTTACATCTCCAGTATTTTTTTCCATACAGTATGAATGCACACAAGAATTAGCATGCCAGCACACAATATTTCAGATGCTTGCTTAATTGAACACTAGCTGGCATACTATTGATTCCCGCCCATTTCATATTCTGCGTGTATTCTGTGCGCTGGTGAACTATTCATTCTGCGCATAGTGCATACTCTGCGCGCTCCTCTAGCGCGTTGATGGCATTTGCATGCGCGTACTCTGCATGCGCGTACTATGCGCGCATGAATATTTCTGCGCGTTTCATTCTGCGCGTAGTTAGCGCGTACTCTGCGCACACTCTGCGCGCATGTATGTTTCTGCGCGTTGGTGGCCTGCGCGTTTCATTTTTACGCTCCCTCTGCGCGCATGAATATCACTGCGCGCTGGTGGTCTGCGCGTTTCATTATGCGCGTAGTTAGCGCATACTCTGCGCATAGGTATGTTTTTGGCGCGCTTGTAAAATTTCTACAAGGGGTACTGGCAATGGGCAACACCACCGATTACATGTATAATAAATAAGGCCAAGTAAAAAAAGTAAAATACTTTTTGAAAAAAGGAGGGGGGAGGTGCTTTATGCACCCGTCAAACAGAATCTTGGACCCCCCTCCTCAAGCATAGTCTTTATTCGACGCCAAGTCGACGTCGAATCTTGTACCTGCACAACATACCTAATTGTGAATCTTTGACTAATCAGTAATGACAATATTACCAAGGTGAATCTTCGACAAGTGTATTGCAGTGATCATGTGAATCAAGGTCGTATCATTGTTGAACAGACGACGTACGTTGTAGCTAACACGCGACCATCGCGTGATGCTTGAATGTTGCTTCACATTCAATAAATATAATTATTAATAATTAAAATAGGCGAACTTCATGGTCAGCAGTGCTCAAATTCTGCGGCGGCAAAGGCCATCTATTCCCTCCCAACTGGCTGTGGAGTGCCTTTTATTTTATTACCCTTTTTCCGGACTGACCGTGGTGTTCTTTTCAACTTGACAACAAATTTCCCTAGCCTGTAAAGAGTACAAATTTAATCACTTTTTGGTTCCTTGCTTTAGCAAAAGGAACCTATGCAGTCACCTTGGTGTGTGTATATGTATGTGTGTGTGTCTGTGACACTTGCTTGGGTACGCTCTAACTCAACGAGGGAAAGTCACATGGAAGTCATATTTGGCATACAGATCCGCCATAGTTAGTAGATGTGCCCTATTGTTTTTGGTGC
>JAODAF010099863.1:0-10820 GCA_027574765.1 Molpadia intermedia | reverse complement strand
CCTGCTTATTCGCACAACGATCATGCGAGTAAGCAGTACCATCCTGCTTATTCGCACAACGATCATGCGAGTAAGCAATACCATCCTGCTTATTGGCACAACGATCATGCGAGTAAGCAGTACCATTCTGCTTATTCGCACAACGATCATGCGAATTAAGTTATACCTAGGTAGTAACCATATTATATTGGCCCAATGCACGTTGGCTCTGTAATGATTGGAGTATTAGTAGTGACAATAGAACGTACGTCAGATATAGTGATTGAAGTATGTGTGGTAATATAGAACTGACAATGACGATTTCTCAGATTATGCTTTAATGCACAGCATTTGAAATCATGATTGATGTTCATTAGAGCATATCACATATTTAGTGTTTTGGGGGAATTACATACAGTAATTAATTTGCATGAATCTAATTTATCAATTTTACACCCATACAGTACCTCCTTGGTGGCTACAAAGTGTTGAGTTTCATTGTAAATCTATTTCATTTATTGTTAGGCATTTTATTAATATTTTTTACATTTTTCCAGCTCTGGTAATCAGAAAAGTTGGAATAGATTAATATTTTTATTTCTAGATGACATATGGTTGTTATAATTTGTTTATATTTTTCTAGGTTGTTCATCAGATGTTCAGCTGTCCAGTAACGGCATGAAGTCTGCTAGAGGTACAAGGTAAGTTTGTAATTTATATAGTAATATATAATAAATATTGTACAGGTACATGTCTGAATTAAGGCAATTTATTAATTCTTCAATGTAAATTGCAAAGTATTTGAAAATAGACATGTTATTTCTTTGTTTCTTTTTGTTCCCACAGTCTGAATGATGCATCTCTCAATCAGGTAATATACATGTTTCATCTTCTGTTTAGGGAGCTGGTAGTCATGGCGATTCAATGAAAATTTTGTAAATGAAGTGTAGTTCAAGCTGATATTACAAATAATACAAATTATCAATATAGGTTATAATAAAATTGAATATTTAAAGACTAAGAATCAACCAAGAAAGGTATTTTTGCTTTTGATTGGGAAACAATTTTTAATATGGTTTACAAATACTTTTATTAAAGTTATTGAACTTAATACATGCAGGAACCTACTATGTTGAATTTGCTAGAGAGTTAATTCAACTGATCCAGTTTGATGGTGTTGGCTAGGAACATACAAGTGTATCATATGAAAGGAAAAGGATTATTATTACATTATACTTCTATGCATAAAATAGACCCTTATCATCAGGAAGTTGTGTAAGTTATAATCAAGGCAGTACTGTGTTCTGGCAATGAAATGTTATGTTAATATTTTTGACAGCTCCTTGTTATGAATGAGAGGTACCCATAGGGCGAACAACCTATTCTTTGTTTTTGCTTTACGAAAACCGACATCAAGCTTTAGCAAAACTTGTATTCAAGCCTTAGCCTAAATAGTAATGAATTTTTCTTGAGATGAACTCAACATGAGTTACAAATGGATATAAATTACTTTGTCGAGTAGGCCAAAAAAGTGCTGATAATTTCTAGAGCTTACACTGACTCCTAACTGATGCATTCATCATCTGCCAATGTATCGCTTGTACCAACATGATTGTACGGTTGCTTTTCGTTACCATTTTGCATCTTTTATTTGCTGAGCAAATTTTCTGTGGATTTATTAATAATAATAATAAATTTTCTCAATTTGAAGTTTTTTCACTGATACATGTTGCTGCCCCAAATGCACTGTGCTGTTCTTCAGCAAACTGTTATGTAGGGTTGGGTAGTGTATTTAACAATTTGGCTAATTTGATTTTAATTTGACTGTCTCCTCTATTTCAGGCTGGCCTACTTTCATATCATGTAGCAAAGGTTGAAAATATAAAATTCAAAGCCATGTAATGCAAGTTTAATAAATTATCTTTACAGAGTAATGGAGATATGAACCAGGACCTCTCCTCATCACTGCCAGGGGTACGAAGCAATGTTAAACAGAATGTGTGAGTCACCAAGTTTTAAATTTAGCAATCCAGCCCTGTATGTACAGCCCTGTCTACCCCACTTTAAGATGACATGAGCCTTCCTAACCACTTCCTTGATATGAATGGGATTGGTGAGATTGTAGGGGGAAGGGTGGTTGGGATGAATTATGTGGTTGCTTGCATATCTTCTGTTATATGGACAGCCTGTCTGCCCATCCCAAGATGACTGGAGATGCAAAACGTGCTTTTTTGAAAGAGGGTTTGTCATTATGATGATTTCAGGCCCTCCTTTGGATGCCTCCTTTGGTTGCCTCTCCCCTATCTGGGCAGCTTGTCTACTCCACCCTATTATGCCTGGAATTTTAAGTATTTCATTTTCTGTTTTTATCAGTGTCTCCCATGAGGATGATTCCAGGGCCTCCTTTCCATTGGATAGACATAATTAATGTGGGGTGGGGAGGGTGAATTGCATTTGCTGACATACTCTTGGAACAGCCTGTCTGTCCCAACCCAAGATGGTTGTTATATTATGATTCCATAGCTGCATTTTAATTACTGTACATGGTGTGAGAGAGTGGGGTTGGGGTATGTAGGTGCCCACTTGGAATAACTGACCAGCCTTTACCTATCTGGTTAGCCCATCAGTCCCACCCCTTTTCTTCTTTCATCAATGTTCTTTTTGGGGATTATTCCAGAGTCCCATCTTTGTATAGATGTGATTGGTGAACGAGGAGTGGGGTATGCAGTCACTAGCATATACTTGAAATAACTTGGCAGCCCTTCTCCTAATCTGGACAGTCTGTCTGCCCCACTCCAAGATCATAGGGATTTGTTGTTTTTCATCAGTGTCCTTCATGGGGATGATTCCAGGGCATCGTTTCCTCTGTACGGACAGGAGATTATCATCACGCCCAGCGGTAATTCAAACATCAACACTGCTTCAACATCCAGCAGCCAGGTAACATTTAGCATCTTGTATGGCTGCAAAAATACAGCAACAAAACACTGATGATGATTTGTTGATTTGTGAGTGTACTGTGCATATCTGTTTGGTGTGTGTGTGTGTGTGTACTGTGTTTATCTGGTTGGTGTGTGTACTGTGTTTATCTGGTTGGTGTGTGTGTACTGTTCATGTCTGGTTGGTGTGTGTGTGATTGTGACATTTTCCATGATCCTTTTCAGCATTCAATTGAGCTGCTAACTGTTAATTTCTGACCTGTATTCCATAATGAAATCAAAATATGATGATTGTAATAATGGATTTTTATTGAACAACAAACAGCCTCTGAATGGAGTTCAAATGTGAGAACTTGTACTTTGAATTTATCTCGCAACCTACAGACTTTTGAAAACATCACAGAAAAATGGCTGTGAATCAGTTCTATTTAAAACAAGTTTATCTTTTATAGAAGTGAGCATATAATTATGGATTTTGTAATGAAAACCTGAGCAGCAAATTTCTCTACTTGTGGGAATATTAATGTTTTACTTTTGAATTAAAATGACTGTTGTTCTTATTTCACAGGTGAAGTGTACACCAGTTGTGAAATATGACTGGGAAAGCAAGTACTACATTGGAAACATGGTCGCTGTCAACAAATACTATGTCGTATATGTCTTAAAAAGTAAGTACAACTCTCAGTATTCATTGGGGTGGGGGTTGAGTATTCACAAAACCGGTTATGTCTAACCAATGATGTAAGAGATATCACAAATATTTTCAGAAGTATAAACAAAATAGAAAGAATTTAAAATGAAAATTGTTTCCTTTGCAATTGAGAGCTATAAACATGTTATTGTTGTTCTACCACCATTGTTAATCCCAGTTAGATATGCTAATCAACGATATCAATGACTTGTTTGCAAGCAAATTAATTTATTAGCCTAACACATAAAGTATATGGGAATAGTTTGGCCTAACTTTGCAAAAGAGAATGTTCCAATAATAGTTGTCGGATTTTGGCATGCGTCATTTTAAAATTGAAAACAATTCGTTTCTACATTTCAGCACCCGGGGGTTATGGTGTCCGGGTTCTCAACAGGATGACGTCAGAGAGGGCGCTTCTGAAAGGTTACAAAGAAATGATTGCAGATTTGGCTTTTTCCCACTACAATTCCAACCTCCTCGCATGTGTAGATAGAATGGGAGCACTTTCAATATGGAAGCTCTTTGAAGAAGAGGGCTCAGTCAGGTATTATTACAAAATCAGATTAGGGTAGAATGGTATGAGAAACCATACTGATACACCACAAGTTTATGCAATTTCTCGTAACCTACCAACTGAACTTAATTTGCCAGAAAATAAGTAGTCATGACCAATAACTTTTTTCTCACATATTCTTTCACTCTCCTCTTCAGGAATAAACTCATCCTCTCTGTAGATGGGGATAACGTAACCCCCAGTGAGTATCACCGGGTAGTCTGGGGGCCCTACCTTCCTGAAGACCCTTCCTCTGTGGAACCAGACTGTAGCTTTCTTGGAGTGTGTCATGACTCACAGGTCAGTTGTCATATTAAATGCTCTTTTATGATATTATGCAAGTAGTTTTCATCAGTTTTTAATAGTCAATCATTATTATAACTATTTGTCATGTTTGTTCACATTAATATTCATCATCACTCTGGATGGGAGTCCGTTCCCCCCACCCATGCATGATATGGAGTCCCTTTCCAGGGCATGAAGTATCCGGGTTCACATTGCAATTTGCAAACCAAGAAATCCAAGTTGTGGATCAGTTTCTGTAAGCTTCACAAAAACATTCAATATTTTTCATGCTCTCCATAAATTAATGTGTTGTTTAGACCATTGTTTGTCATAAAGCTGATGCCGCAATATTCCAAATTTTGCAATGAATTAATCGCAAATTGACAGCCCTACAAAGAAGTGATTATGATTTGAAGTTATTGTCAGTAATATTGTAACAGTTTTTTGAGAGTCCACATAGACCCATGTGAAAACTGACAGTTATGTACAGCAGCATTTTAAAATAAAAGATACAAACAGTGCAACATTGGAGTGCAAATATCGGTTGATGCCGCAAACAGATTTTCGGCACAAAACTGACTAACCATGATCAAATTTCGTAAAGTCATTTCCTGAACAGGATCTAAGGCATTGCTGCCCTTATGTCTATCAGCCATTGATTTTACAACCTAGGGCTCTGCCTAACCAACAGTCTTCATATAAGACTGGATGTTTGAATCACGTCGGGGTCACCAGTTATGTCCCTGACTATCAAATACTCCTTGTTTACTAATTGATTATCAAATATATTTACGTTTACTCAGGTGGAGCTGTGGGACATTGAAGAAGAATTTATGGAGGGTCTACCACAACCAGTTGCCAAGGAACAGGTTCAAAATTCCTATATCATAGTAACCAATGGACATGAGAGGGTAAGTGGCACACTTTACATACAATCTCACATCTAGGGAAGCATAATTATGAAACATTATAGCATTATGTTAAGTGTCTTGAAGCAGTTGTATTGTGTTCAGAGATTAACGAGACCTGTAATCAGTACCATCCTGCTCCCAGGACAGCGTTGAATGCCCTCCATCTGATGGGCAAGAGTGTACCCCAAGTTTATAGCCACTTTCCCAAGGCTAAGAGAGGGTGGTAGAAACATGTTCATCATGACTAAATGACATCAGGGTTGAATGAATCTATATCGTAGAAGTTACATAAAGAACACATATTGACACCACTGAAAATCAATCAACTCAGAATACAGTAATCACCACTGAATAACAACCATGATGATCAAGCCCTATACACAGGATATGACGGGTCTGCAAACTTGAAGGTTCATGGCAGCAATTCACCATTGGTGCCATTAAGTAAACCTTATTTCCTATATTTATATGTTGATTGTAGGAGATAACAGACCTTGCTGTTGCACCGGATGGATCGGTGATGGCCACAGCGAGCCTAGATGGTACCGTCAAGTTTTGGAGCATGCAGTGGGAATCCTCTGAACCACCAAGAAGACTTCATAAGTTTGAGCCTCATGATCGTAGACCCGTATCCAGCCTCATCTTCTGCGACAATCACAAAACCCAAGATCCTAGGTGAGAGATTGCAAAGAAAAAAATCAAACCAAACTTGAGAGAGAAACAACTCAAGATGTTACTTAATATTATGAAACAGAAGAAAAAATATATAACATACCTGTATGACTTCTCTAGATTAAACTTTATAATCAAGATAACTTATTAAGACAAGTGGAGATCACAATTTTTTATGATGTCATCATGATGAGATAGCTTGATAAATAATAATGTCAACATGGTGATATGAAATATCACCATAAATTCATGATATCGTCATTGTGAGATAAATTATATCAACGATTACACATCATGATATAATTATCTCGACAAACAAACATGATAACATAATGACGTTGTCATGGTGAGATGAATTATCACAACAAGTAAGTATCATGAGTGATGTTGGCAAACCTGAGTTAAATTAGATCAAAACATACATATCTGGACTTAATGTCCTCAAGATCAGATAAATTGTGTTAAATTCATGATGTCTACGTTTCAATATAAGTGATCTTATGATTATGACACGATAAGGATACGATATTTACGTGTAGTGATGTCTACTAGTCAAGTTATCTTGATCACAAAGATAAGTCGATGTCATCTAGAGAGTGCTGTATACCTGTAATCCGAATCAAAATATCTGTTTACTACCGTGGCCCAATTGGGACATTTTGAGATTCTGACTTTTTTCTTTCAAGTTTCTGACTTTTTCTTTTTGTTTTTTGACATTCCGAGAAAAGTAGGAATCTCAAAATCTCGTAAAGTCAGAATCTTGAAAAGAAAAAGTCGAAAAGTCAGAATCTCGAAAGGAAAAATTTTAAAACTCGAAAGAAAAAGGTCGGAATCTAGAAAGAAAAAAGTCGGAATCTTGAAATCACGAAATGTCCCGATTGGGCCACGGTACTTTACATGTTCAAGTTTTGAACAACTAAAGGTGGCGTCATCTCATAGAAATTACTTTCTCCTGAATTTTTTTAATGGCAATTCTTCAATATAAACTGTGGATTTCTAAAAACATTCAATATTATGATTTGCCCAAATTTAAAGTAACATTAAAGTTGAAATAAATGTTTTTGTTTCCACAATAATGAATAAATACATGACAAAAATATTTTTAATATTTCAGTGTTGCTTATTGGCGGTTTCTTCTGACTGGTGCAGACTTCAATTCCGAGATTAAACTATGGTGTACGGTATCGTGGAAATGCCTTCAGGTTGTTCGGTTTTTGACCACTGACCCCCAGCCGTGCCTTAAAGTCTGCCTAGACCAGAGTGCATCATTTCTCATTGCCTCAGACATAAAAAGAAAGGTTTGTTTCTGTAACGGTTGGGATCACAGCAGAATAGTTTAAAGTTACTAGTTCAAATAGTTCTGCCACGGTGACATCAATGTTGTCAGTCTGCAGTCAGTACTGGTGCTTTAGTACTACTGATACTGACTGTTAAACTTCATGTTGCTACCACCAGTAATACCCGGTATCAGTACCGTTACTTCATGTTGTATTCACATAATTATCAGTAATAGTTTTCCAATAAAGAAGTTAAACGGTACAAAATCTTCTTTCTGTTGTTGGTTCCAATGCCGAAGTTACCATCCGAACCTATGAAGTCAAGTTGGTGTATTATTTGTGTGACCCTTGAGCTTGTAAACATGATATCTCAAGAAAGGAATGTTGGATGGATGTGATACTTGGTATTTATGATGGTCAGGTGTAGTAGATGATCCTTATTTTGTGAAAGAACTAATGTATATTGAAACCAGCATTGAAACCAGTAAATGGTCTAATTTAGCATCAGAACCTGAACCAAATGTGTGTCTGATTCTCATGGTTTATTCTTTTTCCTTGACGTGACATGGAGGGTTGTGTCATCAATTAGTTAATATGCAAGGTTAACTAACAATGACACTGAATACACAATACCACACCAGTTGTTCATTATTACACATAGTATGCATTTTGAATACAAAACAATGTTAGCCTACTACATTAATTATAGAACTATAGAAAATATGTTTGTGAACATGGCAAATTGATTTTCTTCCATCTTAAAAAAAAATCATATAGGTATCAAAATGGATTCTATTTGGACAGAATGTGAATGTTAAGATTGCTATTTAAATGGGGATTTAAAATATGTGTGGTTGATGCTATGTCTGCCATAACAACATCATTGGTGCCAGATAAATAATTAGAAGATTTTAAATTACCCCTGATAATTCTTTTTATAATCCTATATCTGATATTTTTCTTTGCAGGTCTTTTACATACTGAAATTATTTCAGGATAGCATGAAGGGACATGCTCATTTTAGTTCTCTCTCAGAGTTTGTGCTTAATGAACCGATGCTCAATTTCTGTGTGGCTACGGCTGGACAGAAATCCATTAAAGCAGGGGAAGAGGAGGATGAGGCACAACTTTCGGGTGAGTAGGAATTGGCTAAACCTCATTTATCTGCATACCTCACTAATTTACGGTATCTCAAGAAGGAAAAGGTTGATTTATATCGTACTTGGTAGATACGTTGGCCATAATTAGTACATGATCCGTATTGTTTTTGGTGTCAGTCACTTGTATATTAATGAGTAGGTGGGGCCTAATATAAAATCGAAATAATCAATAACTTTGCAGACAAATGCTTGAATATCATCATACTTTGTATGGTGATGTCAGTTGATAGCACATGCACTAAATACATGATATCTCAAGAATGACAAATTTGATTGATATCATACTTGGCATATATGTCAGCCATAATGAGGTAGTGATGCCAATATATTTTGGGTCTATAAATATTAATGTATGGATGGGCGTACAGTAAAATTCCTAATTAACATTTCATAGCATCGGAACCACTATTGCTCATAGTTGCAATCTATGCATTTAAGCACATCGGGTTTAGAGGCTTACAGAAGCTGACTTATTTGTAAAAAAAGAACTTGTGATGTCATAGGGCCACTAAAAATATCCTTATGTATTTCTTTATATTTTATATCATTATTTGCTATAATACTTGCACACGTTGAATTTAAATGAATATTTTCGTCATCTAAATCCTTGGTTCTCACCGTGACCAACTTTTTGTAGACAAATCCCAGGAGACCCAAACTTAATAGAAAACCTAACCAAGAAGAATGATGAGTTCTAATTTATGGTTGGGGAAATAGGATTTTTTGGCCAAAAATCTGACGACCCTAACAAATTTTCAAATGGATATGCAACATATTTAAAAATTGCAAAAACAACAGAAACTTCTGTTGACCCTGTGACATCATCTCCATCCGCTGTTTGTTCATCAGTTTATGTTGGAACAAGATATTTTAATTGTGATTACAGTGTCTTGTAAATCTCTTCTTTTCTTTCATAATATGAAGCTCAGAACTACCCCCAACTAATTTAGTTTGGAGACATTCTTCATTCGATTATTTATATTGGTTCTTTGCTTCAATTTAAATAATCATTGCAACCATAAAATACAGCATGGAAGCATATACGGAAGTGAAACTAGGAACCCACATTCAAATAGCTCACTCCCAGGAGAAAAATTCCCACTACCCCCTTCCCCCTCCCACCAATAGGCCTAAGCATCTATAGTAACAAATTCATATCCCCATCTTCACTAGAATGTGGGCTCTGCCACCCATAAACATGTAGTATCCATATATTCTGACAAGCTATTAGTTTTAAAGAATTTGTGTTCCAAGTAATGGCAAAAAGTCATGTGAGAAGGTCCATTGGACTT
Organism: Molpadia intermedia; assembly: GCA_027574765.1. NCBI lineage: Eukaryota > Metazoa > Echinodermata > Holothuroidea > Molpadida > Molpadiidae > Molpadia > Molpadia intermedia. The sequence goes on along the minus strand of JAODAF010099863.1, from coordinate 1,061 downwards.
TATTACTAGACTCAAGCACATTGAGCAATATTCAATTGGATTCTGCGCTATATAAGACTTATAACCTAACCTAACCCAATGTACCAATTGCTCTATTTTCAGGTGAATTTTCTGAAGAAGGGTCAGGTGTGAACAACCGGGTAGATATTATGGTCAACATGTTCTGTGTATTTTCAAGGTACATTTCTAGTTATATTTAAACTCTGTGCTAGTGTTAGTGTCAATCAGATCAATGGTTTGCAAAATGGCACTTATTGTCTGTTGTATAATACTAATAAGGTTACAACAAAGTTATCATTGAGTAATTGCTGAACCCAAATTCTTTGCCATGGTTTTAACTCTTACTTAAAATGTTGTTAGTATCTGATAATATCCTTCTGTGCTGTTCCCTTGTAAACATTTGTTTTTAGAGGTACTGTGACTCAAATTTGGAGCAGCCACAGAATAATTTGTAATAGCATGCTTTATGTTTTATATGTGCCCCCTATTATCGTACAGAGCATTGTCATTCCATGACCCCCTAGCAGAGATTTTTACTAACTTCAAGATTCTTCAAGATTATGAACCCCATGCTGAATATTTTTACAATTCAGCCTCAAACACACCAAGTCTTAATGAGTAGGCTAGGCCTGTTTTACTATTTTATGATTCCGCTAGAGCTATTGGATCACAATCATTGTGTTGTTTAGTTCATCTTCAATGAGCTTCTAGCCATTCATTGGCTAAGAATTCAAGTTACCTTGACCATATTGGAATCCCCCTCTTTTGGAGTTTTGAATAATGCAAATTACACTGCATGAAAATAGGGGACCTTGCGTAATCCAACGTGTTTGTATTATAGTCAGGTTACCCTATCGGAAGTAACGGTTTTCATCAAATTAATGGTAAATTAAGGTAATTAAGGTAATATTTAATATTGAGAAGACATATAATGTTGTTAGCAGGTTTTTTGTACTAGTTGGATACTTTCCATTTGGAAAAAAAGGTACTTAGGCCTGGAGAAAATGAAAAAAACAGGTGCCATTGAAAGTGGTTCTATGATTGTTCCTCTTGATCGTTGC
>JAODAF010099752.1:0-10820 GCA_027574765.1 Molpadia intermedia | reverse complement strand
ATTAAAGACCCATTTCTCTTCACAGCATAATTTCCTCACCCAGGTGTCTGAATTCCACATTGGCCAAAATGTCACACATGATGGCAGATTTTGGGCCAGAGATAATAATAGATGCTAGAGAAATAGTAGAGGAAGTCACTGCTTTTTAACTTTTTAATGTTTTGAATATGTATGATCTACAATTATTATAGGGCATACTCAGTGTTTGTCATAGTCACAGTGATACATACATATCATGTTACGACTTGTCAAATTTAAGATTTTGATGCATGTAATTTATTTATGTGTTGTTGGTCTACGAAGCTTTCATTTATTTTATTTTTGTATACCTTAATTTGGTTATTTTTATATTCTTATTATATTTTTTATATTACTGAGTTTTGTGAACCGTGCAATGTGAAATTAAATTTTATAAACAATATGATTTGTGTCCTGTTGATTTATTTCTGAGACTGTCACTAAGAAAAAAGTCATGACAATAACCTGATTAAACAGACTGGACTGTAAAACTGTTGCAATCTGAGGTCATAAGTGATCTTTTATTTCAAAATGGATTTTGAGGTTGCCAAGATTCAGAGTAATCTCAACAATATTTCCTTTCATTTGCTCATTAAAGGGAGTTTTATGCTGGTGTAAGAGGAACCCCTCACCTACCGGCAGAGGATTTTCTAGGAAGTCTTCCCCAGGGATATATTTCCTATGAAATCTTCACCCCGGGGTGGGGGTATTTCCTGGGAAGTATAATCAAGTATTCCTCCGACCAAGTTAAAAAAAAAATCCCCCACCTAATAGGTTACATTATACATAAAGTTGTAATATTGTGGGTAGATAGGATTCTATTTGCTGTGTGTAGGAAGGAGCTATGTCATTGTTTATAAAGTGGGTGATATGTTAGTGTGGGTGGGGGTTCTGTCAGTGTTGATAAGGGGTGTATGTCAGTGTGAGTAGGGATTTATGTTAGTGTGGGTTGGGGTTATGTTAGTGTGGGAGAGGGCTGTATGTCAGTGTCAGTAGGGGGTTTGTGTGGGTATGGGGTGTATGTTAATGTTGGCAGGGATGTATGTTATTGTGTGTCGGGGTTATGTCGGTCTGTGTAGAGTTAATGTGGGTATGGGTGTATGTTAATGTGGGTAGGGGTTTTATGTTATCATGGGGATATGTTTGTGTTGGTAAATAGGTGGTGGTATAAAGAATAACTTGTTTTTACCCTAATTTGGTTAAAACTGGAAATTGTCACACAAAAAAGTATTCCTGTTTACTCAGTTGGTAGTCATACATCTAATTTTTGGTTTTCTCTGGTGATTTTTTCTCCATCCCTATGGTTCTACTTGAATAGTATGACTACCAAGTAAACAGGAATACTTTTTCGCAGGCTATATGATGCACATACTATGTGACAATTTCCAGTTTTAACCAAATTTGGATAAAAACATGTTATTTTAGAATGCTCATTTTGGATGGGTGCCTGGCTAAGACCTGTACTTTATATGCCACATACTACAGTAGAAAAACATTGCTAAAAAACACTATAGTAGTTGTGCTATTATTGCCTCCCAAGTTTAATAGCCAATTACTAGCATAACCAACACAGCTTCCTGTTCTGTGTGTGTATGCTTTGTTATAGAAAAGTAGATCCTCCTGTCTACTAGGAATCAATAACACTACCAAGGTCAAACAAAGAGACTGGTCAGGGGCCTAATTGGATTAGTCATTTACTGCTGTCAGTGGGTGGTTCAGGCTTAGCAAAGTTTATGAGGTGCAAACATTTAGTCCAAGGCAGATATTACCTCATGTGTACCATACGATATCCTGTGGTTGATGTTAACTATCGACAGCAGCTAGAACCATTTTCTGATATATCTGAACAAATTGTGAGGAACTTAGTGTTCCTTACATGGAAGTACTTCAATAATTGCTGTACGTGAAATATATGGGCGTGGGGAGTGGTGGGTTGGGTTTATTTTTCAGTCACTCTGTGTAATTCAAGCTCAGTTCAATGAATATTGATAGCGTAATATCTGTACAATTTTTGGAAAAGAAAACTTTGCTAAAATTTGCGGATGTAATATTTTTCTTCGATGGTGCAACGAAGGAAAATTTCGTTCACTATGCGAGTATACATGCAGTACACAGGCAGTGGGAACGTAGGGATGGATTTGATTAACGCGTGGTGAGCAATTTTTCTTGCATGCATGTATATCTTTTGATTTTTGATGCGCATGACACCAAGGGGACATACATTCATTTTTATATAATAATACAATGTATTTTATTAATTGTATAATTTGTTATTATACATCTCTACTTTGTGGATAATGGGCACCTATATCTTAAACTCTAAAAAAGGTGTTTAGAGCGCAGTTTTGCCATCACTTTGTAAACATGTTTAAATTTTAAACATATGTGTCAACTTCGTAAACCTCATGTGTTTAATTTCTAGGCACTTCGTATCCTATAACTCAAAACATGTTTACCATTTAAACGTGTTTACAAAACGCGTGTTAAGCAAAGTACCTAATTTTCAATAAACAACGTAAAACACACATAATATATATAATATACACATATGCTATAGGCCTATGTTGTATATGCCTATTTTTATATATATATATAATAATAATATAATTCTCATTAATATATCGACTAAAATCTGCAAATAAATCAATTCCTTCATTGTATATATATATATATAATGAATGACTAAATGATGACTATATCGACAACGACAAGCACAATGTACTTATATATATCACCATTCCAGATTCCCAACATAGCCTATGCCTTTCAGAATTATATATTATATATATATAATCAAATTCCTTTCATTATATATATATACGAGTTGAAAGAAACAATGCAACGATCACTTGTGATGCCTTTTTCTACCAACAACATATTCACAAAATAATAGAAAAAGTGAAGACAATTTGGATATTTCGAGACCCTGCCTCTTCGTTAACAAACAAAATGCAACTGATTTAGCCTAACAAGGTGTTATACAATGAGGGTCAGTGAGCTGAGCTGTTAATTAGCGGAAGTGACTTTGTAAGTGTGAATCTTAAATCCGATATTGAATGGTCTTTAGTGTTATAGTGACTAGCAACTGGAAAACCAGAGGTGTTATTACGAATGCTGTGTTTATGATTGTTAAAACGCAATCTGAAAGGTGTTTTGGTTTCTCCCACATAGTTACCATCAGAACATTTAGTACAATTGAAATTACCAGGGTAAAGTCTAAAGGAACAGTGAGGTGGCGTTAGAAAAGGTTCAGTAAGCATATGCTTACAGATTTGGCAATGGCTTTCCCACAAGTGGTGTTGCCGTCGGGGGATTGTGGACTGGCGGAAGGGAGAGAACTACGGACCATAATGGATTTGGGATTGAGGGTTGCCTAAGAGCTAAGACAGCTGAAAACATTTTTCAGTTGAGGTTCCGAGTGTAGGATGGGCCAAGTGGACCTCAGACATTTAAAAGGCGGTCAATTTTGGGACTAAACTGTGTGACAAATGGGATACGGGTACTTGTTTCTTTTACACGTCAAAAGACTGTCACGTGATATTTTCTCGGCCTTGAAAATATTTTGGCGATTATTTTCCTAGGGTAACCCCTGCAAAGAAAGTGTGGTCAGGTGGGATCGTAGGTCCTCCTAGCTCGTTGGCAACATAATACGTTTCAAACGAAGGGCATGGCTAAATATTACAGAATTCTTACAGTGGGATGGGTGAAAACTATATAAAGTGTACATAATTGTGAGTGTCAGTCGGTTTGGTATACAGGGAGGTATGCATGTAATTTACCTTTCTCTAAGGTGTAGACACGTCCAAAAAGTGAACATAGCATCACAAGTGATCGTTACATTCTTTTAACTGGTTTATGTATTTACCAACACGTTCAACCTTGATTTAATATATATATACATATATGTGTGTTTATGATGTGTGTTTTACGTTACAGTACTGATCATTATAATCACCCACGGGCGGCGATCAATGGGGGGTGTATGTCCCACAATTTGAAGGTGGGGTCATCCCCCCAATATTGAGAACAAATCACCGCTCCTGTAATCACCGCACAAATGATAAAACTGTATAATGTTAATTATCATGTTAATTAACACATGTAACTTTCAGAAGGCTGTGCACTACTACAGCTAATTATATATTTGACAAACAATGTATATATAGACACCGTTGAACAACATTTATATTGGTGTATATATGCCGCTCATTATTATAAATATATTTAAAAACATAAATATATATATTAAAAAAAGTGGCGGTGAAATGTCAATTAGACACATATTTTATTGAGCAGAGTGCATAGGCCTATATTCTTTTTCGGTATGTTTTATTATTAATATTGTCCAATTAAAGAAACTTGTTCATTGTGTTTTCTCTAGCAATTCAGTTAGATTTGCAAATACAATCCTTTATTTTTTATAAATGCCTAAAACTAGGTAACGGACGTTGGGCGGGGCACGATTGTGTAATGGCCCATTTATAGATGTATATCAAAAAAAACTCATACACATATATCACGTACGGTTGATTTTAGAACATGGTTTACTGTCACGTCTAGTGATATACACCATCCATGAAAATGATGCAAGAATAAATAAAGTTTATATATAATTGATCTCTAATTGAATTTGTCAACGTGTTCTTCTTTCGGCTCTTCCCTTAGTTATAGGCTAAGCCTAATTTTCCGTGGGTATTCAAAGTTTTCATTAAAGTAAATACGGTGTTTACGACAATTATGCAAGTGATGACTATGATGGAATCCGTTGTATTCTCATAGTAAACATGACGTTTACATTAAACTAGCTATAGACTATACGTTGTGCTTCAACGTAAACACGACGTTTTTGTCGTCTTTCGTCAACAAGGATTACGCTTGTATCCGTTGTATTTGGTATATAAACACGGCGTTTACGTTGCACCTCGTCACACACGTTTAAGTCTGTGTAAGTCAAGCTATAGCGTAAGCACGGCGAGTAAGTCGCGGGAAACAGTGTATCCGTCGAGTCGGACACGCGCCGTAATCATGCATATAAGACACCGTAAACATGACGGAATTTGATGTGAAACACAGCATTTCCGTCACAAATACAACCCGAAAACGTTGACTTAAATGGTTATTTTTTTCCCGTGACAATTGGTGTAGGTGTATTATGAGGGTGGCTTTGCTGTAATTCAGTGAAAGGTGGTATGTTTGGTTTCAACTGAATAAGCACATTTTCATATACCATAGATGCTGACAATATGAAAGATTTGCCCTCTTCTGAGAGTTTTCTTCGACTACACATGAATACCAGCAATGATCTAAGTGACAAAGAAATGTGCCCATTGACATCATACATTATTTCTGTGTTTTCATCTTGATCAGTTGCTTTAAAAAATATTCGTATGGCCTTCAGTGCCATGTACGTCTTGTTGATTGGCATGCTTAACAGAGTTGTTACAACGGATAGAGGAACAAACGTCATGCATTTGATCTTAACAAAAGAAGCTTGTATATTTCTATATATACATTGAGCATGCACAGACTTTTCAACTTCCCCATTAGTTGAACTCTCATCCAAAACCCTTGTTATTTCATCCCATGCATGATAGCGTGAAATTTCATATTTTTTATTCACACGGCATATAACATAGACAAATCCAGCAGCAGATATGTGTGTGTTCTCTCCAGAGGCAAATTGCAATAATTCTTTACTAGGGTCATCAAAAATATTAAGAAGTAGATTATTTAGACGATGCTTCACAGTACGCCTGTGTGTGAAGTAACTCAAAATATGGTGCATGGGGATATATGGCCTGTCATTGTGTATTACAAAACACTGCTGTGGTTTTATTTTACTCTCCAAAGATGGAGGAATATTCTCCTTTTCATTACATGTGAAAATTTCTTGTCTTCCTTCACTTTTAACTACGTTTTCCCTTTGTTTGGATTCGGATTTCAGGTTCATTGGTGTAAGTTTACTAGGGCTTTCTTTCACCAATGGCTTTCTGCATGATCCACTGATATTGTGGCTTGGTTGTATTGTTGATTCATTGGCATGAGTGATGTTTTATGGGACTGTTGATGATCTACCTGTACTTGTGTGTACATTATTTGCACCAAATGTGTCATCTTCTGTCTTACCAAACAGACATTCAGGTTTGTCCTCTGCAGGCCCAGCAAGTTGTATATGGGGCCTGTCTACAGTAGGAGTTTGCAAGTTTGTGTAAACACCTGTATGTCGATAAACAAACACGAAGTAACCATCATTACTGTTAGTGGTGTAAACACCATTCATGTCTAGAAGTGTGTTAAACCGATGTTCAACCGGTGTTGTCCTACAGAGATCATTAATTTTACAAAACATCTCATTGTACTTAACAGCCACAGTGAAATGTTGGTTTTTCCCTTTCACTGCCCCACATAGCTGGTACTGTTCACCTGACAAGTTTATAGTGGATTTGATCTTAATCCCATCCATTACATTGAGCTCCACAAAGCTTTCTTTCTTAACACAAACATTTGTTTTTATATTATCCATATCTACAGGTGCGGTAAAATCTATTACCAACTTGGCATCTTTTGTTGTGGACTGCTCATGGCGTGGACGAACCACTGGTATTTCAAGAAACAATACCTCTGGATATTGAATGTCAGTGATATCAGCTTTGATTTTGCGTGCACACTGACAAACAATGCACAAGTGTTTACGGATATATTGGACTTCAGTGCATATATTTTGCAAAGCAACCTCTGAATCAAAAAGGGCATTCCAAATCACATTGGCAGGCAACATGACTGGACAATGTGCTACATTTTGCAATTGTATCAGATTTTCGCAAGTTAAACATTTGCCACGTACTGATAACAAAAGCCTAAAAGCATTTGTTTCAACTTCAGTATCACCTACTAATGTAAAAATATCACTGAATGCAGGATTCATACTACCTTGTATTGCAAATGAGGCAAGTTTGCCAGACAGAAAGTCCCAAACAGGCTGCCTAATTGCAGGAAGCGGTAGCGACTGTTTTCTTTGGATGCATGAGTGGGCAGTGATGTCCAAAAGTGAACCTTTTGGAAACACCCTGCTTTGAAAAATGTCATCATAGCAATAATATGAAAGCTCAAGGAATGAATCTACTGCACATGAGTTATTAAAATTTTCAAAGTGACTCAGTATTTCATTGCCCCCATGAACCGTCGCCATTGCTGTTGTGAGGATCGCCAAAATGGAAGGAAAGAACATGCTTAATATACTATGCATTATTCAATGAATAAATAGTAAAAATAATGCTAAATTAGCATAATGCGGCAGTGAGATGTGTAGTAAAACGAAACCGTGAAAATGGTCACAACAAAAACACATTATCACAAATTATCTCTGATATTAAAATCAATAGGTTCTCCACAAAGGAGCAAATACTCCCAACTTCAAATAAGTTAAAACCTAATACCATTGGAAGATGAAGTTTTTTGTCTCTCATCCCGATTGAAATCTGCTGCAGCACTTTGTTCCGCATCTGCGGTATGGTCTCTGTCACAGAGTGCGTCTGCACTATGCAGTATGGTCTCGGCTGTGTTGCTCCGGTTTCTTGGAGTTTCCGGTTTTCTGTGTTTTTTTTCTGCAAATGTAAAGAAATAGTAAAGTTACAATTAATTTCACTTCATGTGCATGGACTATTCCTTCGATATGTGTTGTGATATCCTTGATCAGCCATCATGAAATGGTTACACTGGACAATTTGAATGCTACCCTGTGGGGTATAGGTAAGAAGAGATGGTTAATCAACCAAAACAGGCTTTTAAATGACATGTGTTGTGAGGCCACCCTCTAACCAGATGTGCGATTGTCACAGAATGAGAGAGTGACGCCACCTGGATGCAATGTTTTGTGCTTGACCTAAATTACTGCAACTCGTAAGATTTTCGGGTGGTGTTTGGTTTGTTGGGTGGGTTTTTTGGTTTGTTTGTTTGTTGATTACTGGTGATTCGTTGGCCTTTGGCCCGTGTCGTTTTGTCACGAAAAAAAGAAAAAGAACGCAACATTGCGTTGAGATCCTTGCCGAATAAATGAATAATGGGAAAGAAATTTACTGGTCAATGTAAATGTAACCCAATTAAAACTATTAAAGCTAAATGGAGTGAAATTTAGTATATATCAACAGGGACAATTAATATGGTGCATTACCATTGCCTATAAAAAAAAAATCGTCTACCCGTCTCTTCACCCCTACCCCTCACAAACCTCCATCCCATCACACACAAAAAACGTACCGTAACACAAGAGTACAGTTCATGGGCTACACTGTAGATATATATGCACATGATGATTTGGGTGGACCGTGGATTGGTAATCCTGCTAGGAATAACTATAGAATACAGGTACACTTCAGAGCTCCCCTTTTTTGGTCGGATGCGTGGATTCGAGGTCGAATGAATGATGACAGTTATTTTGAGAACGACAATATATCATTCTGAAAAAATTATAGTTCTTTGAGTCTACCATGAATGGATGCGCGTATTTGCGGTTGAGGGAATGATATTGATCACATCACATTTATTTAAATATTTTTTGGAAAAATATTCCAAGTTCTTGGAGTCTACTTTAAGTGGATGCGTGGTTGACTGAATGATGGCGTCATATTTATTTTGACCCAAAGCTGTCACTTTGCATCCGAGGACTGTTCACTCATATTCTCTTTGTAATCTTTATAATTGCCCCCCCCCCCCATATCAAGAAAACTGCAGGCCTATAAAATTTATGTGTGCCCTCAGCTTGAGTATGCTTATCTGGTCCCCTCAAATCATTTATAACCGGTAAAAGACAACTTGAAAAAGTTCAACACAGGCCTGGACGCCTGGTTGATTTGTCACTGGTCGCTAAATGAACGACAGCATTACTGACATAATCTCCTCCCTAAATTGGCATTCGTTGGAACACATGCATAACCAATGGTTACTGGTCGTTTCGCCCACAACCAGTTCGCCCCAACTGCCGACCGTTTCGCCCCCCCGTTGCTGACTTTGTATAATTTTGCATATTTTTGTACGAATAATTCTTGTTAGTCGTCATCATTTTGATGTAAATTTTAATGAAATTTTTAATGACATAATTTTGGAGGACATAATTTCGATTTTTAACGACTTGTAATTTTTATGTCATAATCGGGAGACAACTTTGGATTTCGATTTGGCAAACCAATTAAATGTGATTATGTACGATATATGGAAACATTTTGCTCACAAACGTTTCTTCCCTCGTTTTTCCTTCAGAGAAAGGAATTAAGTATTTTCGAGGTTTAATTTACTAAACTGCGAAATGGTACGTTACGGTGGGGGCAAACTGGTAATAAATTGGGGGCAAAATGGTAATATATATATATTGGGGGAGAAATGGCACAACGTTGAGGGCGAACAACAGACCTTCTCATAAAATGTTACACCATAGGCTATATTGGAAGTTCCAACTCGTAATAGGCTATATTCATTCCACACATTAGTCAAAGGTCAAACACTCAATCATTCAAACATATTGTTTGCGGTGTTGACGCCGTCAAGAGTTTGTACTTCCCAAGAACCATATCCGGGTGGAAGAAGCTCTGTCAAATATATATAGGCCTATATATCGATATAAATCAATATAAATCGATACTCGATACCGTCAAAGGTTGATATTGTCCAGTGTTCTTGGAAATGTACGGTTGCCGTTCGAGTCTGTGAGTTTCCTAATTTTTTTCATGACTTTGATCATCGGTGATTGAAAAACTATTATAGGCCTAGGCTAGGCTAGGCTAATTGAGAAGTTAAGTTGTTTTTACTGCCGTTGACATAATTATTTGTTTGTCACTAGGCTAAGGATAAGTTTGGGGGGATTTAAAAACACAGTCAGTCCTGGATTTGTTGATTGTGACCAGCCTTAGTATCATCGTTACGAGCGCCTGTGGCCTGGCCTAGCCTAGGTCGACTTTCAGTTGCACAGCTGAAATTAAAATATCATTTTAACTTACCAAATTAGGGCTAGGAAACTACAGTACACATCCTCATGACCTGGTTCACGTCTCATCATCGACCATCGTTGTAACTTGTATCAGTATCACTCGTGATTTCGTTGACTCTGCTGCACAACTACACAGTCTGACTCACTACTGTGACTGTAGTATGTGTAGAAAATGCAGCATGCCTGCTAGCGCTAGCCTAACGCGGTATTCCAACGTTGTTTAGTACAGTAGCCTGTAGTATACAAAAGGCTATAGGCTAGTACTAGCTCCAATTCCATAGCCTAGCCGAGGCCGTTACAGCTAACTATTCAGCACATTCAGCCAGAGTAAGTAGTAATATGGATGAGATTAATTATGTAACTGTCCTATGCCATCGCATTATTAATAGTACTAGGCTAGAGCACTTCGATCCGGAGAGGCGGCCAACGCAGTATTACAAGTCCGTAGAATAATTACTTCGATCACGTCACGTGTAGTGTCGTATTAACTAGCGTTAGGTTAGGCATATGTATGCATTTTACGGTGATTGTGTCATTTCTGTGGGGAGGGATGTTGGGTGAACAGCCAGATTGTTTATTTGTGGAAGAAGGTCGTAGCCAGGCTTTTGTCGTAACGGGTAGGATATAATGTGCCGACGACCTGGCATGATATACAGGTATCTTTTAAAGCCAGCTTGAATTTATGAAATAAATGGGTGGGGTTGTTGTATATTTTCACCTGCTGTTAGCAGGAAAATGTTTTTTTATTTAATCTTTTCACCATGATTAAATTCAGTTTGTTAAAAATGAAATCTGTATTTAATGGGCTTGTAATTCAGAAACT
>JAODAF010099751.1:0-17716 GCA_027574765.1 Molpadia intermedia | reverse complement strand
GGTCTTACAGTATCTTCAGATTCAAAATTTTCCTTGGAACTTGTTTCAAAAATGTCACAAGATGTCATTGCATATTTTTTAGGAAACTGGAAAGAATGACAATCATATGACAGTATAAATTCAGTATAGATGTAATTCTTTAACTGTTATGATTCACAGTCCTGGCTGAACAACAAGGTATCCTTTATTTCCAAGCAAAGTTACAAAGTATGATTTTGTACGATGATTGTATGAATGTGTTGCCTGGAGTAAAAACAGGTCAATTATTGCAACTGACACCAATCTTTAATATGACAAAATAACTAGATTTAAAGGTTTTGTTGAGCCCTGGTTCAGTAAGTCACTGAGATGGTTACCATCAACCCATAATTAGAGATTAATTTTGCAAAGTCAGTCCCTGATAAAAAGAAGAGTTGAAGTAAGGAATAATGATTTCACTAAATTTGAAACTTGATGGTTTGGTCAATAATATTGGCAAATTACAAGAATTTTACCTGGTGAAGGGCTCCCTGACCAAGGGCAAATCATTCTATGGTAGGACCTGAGCTGCTGCTCAGCTTTCTCACATGCTAGATCATCTGCAGAAGAAACAACAAAAATAATTTCCAATGATCTTAAATTTGTGATGTTTAAACATGACCCCAAATTTCAATATATAAAAAACTTGTAATGATTTGTCTATAAAGTGAGGTTCAGAATAGTTTTTTTCTGTACAGTAAAGAACCCCCAAATCACACAGACCAGAATATGATACGCTTACACTTGTTCCTTAGCAGTGGAAGTTCCATAGAACCTATAAACTCCGTAAAAGAGTTTTTAACTCCGTAAAAGAGTTTTCAATGTTTGACAATTGCAATGGTCTCGGAACTGATGAGTTTCCGCTTGTTTTCCTCAAACTTGTGCAATTTTGTTCTTTTTGTTGGAATTTTACAAGCAAATCAAGTGCTACATGTATGTAAACACTTGTCTGCAAATACACTATGATCAGACTCACCATGGTTCTTGGCTGATAATCCTGTCTATTCTGGTTCTTTTTAACCAACAACCAAAATAGCACCATCCTAAAATCCGGTCCATCTGGTCAGTTTTCATCCACCCAGGCCTTACCTACAATCTATCAACATTTCTGATCTTCCGAAAGCTTTTGGAGTTTTTCGCAGAACAGAGGATCCAGTGACATATTGAAACAAGAATCCACTGGGTTAGATATTTTGAAATCAATTTTTCAAAATGTTTATTTATGTATGTTTATTTATAAAACAGAGAGGGCAATCCATAGAGTTGCTGATCTCATCGTCAAATTTCTATTGAAACATCTTATGCCTATTACAACTGTGAAGATTGCATGTAAGGTTTGCACTAGAAGATATAGCCCAAAATAAGATTTTACTTGATTTGACCTTTGACCCTCGACCTTTGACCTTTGACCACAAGTTTTAGCGAGGCACATGTTTACCTTATAGGGCACCTACCTACCAACTTTTAAAGTTAATCGGTGAAGCGGTTCAGAGGGAGTATTCGCCTGAACATTTGCGCTTAAAAACTATAATTTGACCTTTGACCTTTTCTTAAATCGTTTCTTCAAATTCTATGGAAACATCTTATGCCTATTACAACTGTTAAGATTGCATGTAAATCCGAGTCTCGCTCCCTAGACCCCCAACGGGGTTCCGCCCTTGGATCCCGCCAGGGGCTAAAACGCGGGCCTCTGGACCCCAAGCGGCTATACGCGGAATGGGATGGCTGCTCATTTTTTCTCAACTTTGGGGAAACTTTAAATTTTCTGTGTTAAAATGTTCTCATATTTCGAGAGCTTTCTCATATTTTGTGCTCCCTGATTTCATTGTATCTCTTCGGAGATCTATTCGGCGATACCATGCAATTGTGTTCGGTTAGATTGCATCAAAATTGATCTCTGAATTGGGCCGCATCAAAAAGGAGAACTAGCATTGCTCCAATATATAGATGCTTTCCCAGACGGTGATTGTAGTAGAGACCCCATTGGGTACTTCCAACAGAAGATGCACCATCTGGCTTTATGGCTCAGTTGGTAGAGCGTGGAAGGTCCCGAGTTCGAATCCCAGTGGAGTCAAAACTGTTTTTCACCGTTCCAGATTCCCAACCTCTGCATTCCAAAATTATTGGTATATTGTGTGTATGTAATGTAATGTAATGTAATAACTCCTTGAAATGTACATATTATCTATTTTTTTTAGCCACCCCGCTTTTAATTGAATGTAAATACATGTTAATAATATTGTAAACTTTTTGTTTAATGTTAATAAACTGAGAGAATTTGTTTTGGGGTAATACGCCGTTTGTTGGCAGCCTTGTATGCACATACCCGGCCTAAGGGCTGTATATTTTTTTCGGATTGAACCATTGTGTAAAGCATATTTGTAAAGCGCTTGTATTTAACATGTGTTAAGCGTTTTATAAGAACCTACGATTATTATTATATATCAATATAACGACCTACACGTTACCTATTTTGTTCTTGATTTCTTGTTATTAGAATTTGTTACAACTGCCATTGTATATGTTATCATGTGTGAAATAACAGCATATTTGATTCCTGTCATTATATTTTGTTGGAACTGCGATAATATAGTTTGTTGAAACTACCATGATCGAATTTTATGAGCTGACATTGATACTATTTTTGAGTGTCAGTCCACACAGAAGATACCCATGCACATGCATAAATATGTGCAATATACTAATAGCGCGAACACACTGAGTTGTTCATGTATACTACGTATGTAAAATATATATTGTAGTGTACCGCAGTTTGATCACAATGCAAACAATGCGAACAATCTGACAGGTTAGACTGAGTTTGGTCTGATTTTTGTCTGACTGATATCATACATTCTATATCACACATTCTATACATTTGTTATTGATGATCTGAACAGGATGAGTACATGCATCGGTTTATATCATATTATCTGTTGATATTACACTTGCTAGACTACACCGCCGTTCAATATGCTATGTAATTCTTCAAATTGTTCATTCCGTAGATATCAATAACTTACCAAATCTACACCTATCACTATATTATTATGTAACATAAGGAGATACCTGTCAAACTTTAACACTGCATCCATTTAAGAGTCAAAAAAAGCTTTTACTGTTTTTGCCAAGAGATATTTTTCATACAAGAGAGTACTTCATCTCAGCTTGGCGGTAAATCTCTTGCTGGGGTTTATGCTGTGAAGTATACTCTGATGGAGTAAACGGACATATACAAACACTCATGTTATAATTTATTCCTGGCAAGAAAGGAGATAACAGTTACATTTTACGACGATCGAAGCACCATCATTACTTAAAACGCGTAAAATATGCGAAAATAACGTGAGTTATATCCTCATAATAATTTAAAACCAAAATATTCCTATATATAGAGAGAAACTATTAATACAACTTATTTTGTGATAAACTTTTTTAGAACTTTAATTAATTGGCTACCGAGTAAACAATTTACATTCAAATATCCGTATAAACAGCATGGATTGTGGTTTACTTTCTTCGAAGAACCATCACGCTAATACGAAGAAGACATAAATACAAGTCAATTTGAAATATTTGTATCGGTTTATTATGGTAATGTTCATTTTCAAAATCAATTTGAAGAGTTCGTCTGTCAATATTGAAAAACATCATGAATTTGGCAACAAGGAAAATTTCCATGCTAACCTATACTTTCGTCATAATGTTACGGTGACGAACGGAGTAAAATATTTGTTGCAATTAAGAGACGTAAATTGATTGGAAATGACACATTCTATGCTACAGAGAACAAACGATAAACAAATTTGTTGAAGCACAGGAGCCGTGTAAAACCAGGAAAGTGAAATTTCGTGACACATTGAACAAAAACAATTATTGATATTTGCATCTCTATAAGATACAAAGAAGAACGAGAAAAAGAGAGGAACCTGAAGACATACCCCTACGCATAGGAGCCCAAACTATTTTCTCAGAAATTCTAACGGCAAGTTAATATTTAAATCATTTTAGTTTTAGGATTTTCTTTTACATGTTACGACGATATATGATGGCGCTCAAAATGAATTTAATTATTAAGTAGTCAATCAGCTGTCGGTTATCCGAACAGGTAGTCCGTTAGCCAAACATAATGGTTGTTTTTCTGCCATTCATATATTTAAATGCTAACATTATGTTTGGTAAACGATACGGTTAGTATTTAGAGTTAAATCTTCATTATATATTCATTGACATTTACATACTCGATGAGTTTTTGTATATGTCACTTTGATTGTTAAAGATTCTTGACATAATTATATTCATTAATTTAATTGTTGATACCTACAAAACAGCAATATTCAAATGAGGCACAATTTGACTCTTCAGCAAGTCACTCAATCGACCATCTGGTTAGGGCACCTACAATGGGTTGGTAATTTTGAAAATGGTAGATTTTCTACGATCGTCGCTATAATGCATGAATGATGACCATGTAGACTATGACAAATTTAATGAGATTTGTCGTTATCTTGGAGACATTAATGAGAAATTTTGAATATATATATTTAAGAATGGATTCAAACAATATTTTATCTATTCTGAAAAGGACTCTTGTGTTTTGAATTAACCGTTTATTGCCTTTAATTACATGCTGCAAACATCCAGGGGTATTCGTTATCGTTATTGTTTATAGCCTGATTCTCTCCTTATCACCTGTCCAAAGCTAAAAATAGGTGTTAGAAACAAGTTTACTGTTCATTTCCAACAAGTAATCCCACGGTTGAACGTGATTAGAACTCCTATTTAAAGATGAACGTGGATTGATGTTTTGGCTTGGCTGTTTTAAAACGCTGTGTTATGTGATGCTCTCGCCTCTAGCATTTTTGAATTATATACGATCATGCCGTCAGTTCTATTATTCAATATGTCACTGAATTATTGACGTTTTTAATATTAAAACTACAAAATGTGTTGAACTCAGCTTTTCACTAAATCCATTCCCAATGATATAACATCATTAATACTGTAAATAACTGTAATGCATTTCAATTAATGCAAATTGATGTTTTCAAAGAGAAGAATAGTTATAGTAGTCAGAAAGAAGATGTGCAGCTACGTAACAGTTAATATATAAATAAACTGGCTATTCCAGCAGACAAACTGGGATTTCAATTAGCTTTAAGCAAGACAGCAGCGGAAGGACACATAGGTATCTTGATATGGAGACGAGAAACCTGATTCTAATTTAGTATGCAAAAGTTAATTCTAGAATAGAAGTTACCGTAGTTTCCAGAAACGGTCATAGTTGAAACAGAATATGATAAGAATGGATTAAAAATACGGATATAGTGCCAATCCCACTACTCTAACAGAGGTCATTATTTAAATTAAACAGTTCGAACTGAAAACGAAGGCTTAGAGGCTACATTTTTAATATATCATGTTTAAAAAGTGGAACCTGCTGCCTTCTCGCTTGGTGCTCAGCATATGAGATTGGAGTATAGGTATCATAGGAGACGGCCTGAGCGTTTTAGCCATAGTGGCGAAATGTAAATTACATTACAATATATCATGTTATCAATAAGGCACATCGCTTTATGACTGGATGACTGCATGGTTAAAATATACGTGACACTGATTCAATAGGCCAATCTGTTAAATTATAATAATATCAAACATGTTCGCAGTCATGGGCTAACTCTCAATACATTATACAGTGTAAATGTTTAACGTAAAGTAGGCCTTATACTCTGCAGCGGTTGCTACTGATTAATACTACGACCTTTTGGTCTCTATAGACATCTTTTTCGAACGTCGGTTAATTGCTTTTACAACATACAGTGCAGTGAAAGTGAACATATAGGCCCACTGATGGTGTAATCTTAGCATGTGACCAGTAACGTTATGCTTATGGTGAATTTCAAGCGCCTACAATAAAGATTACAGGTTTTGACTAATAATTTAACCTTAGACTGCAAAGATCAGTCATTCGATATCGAATATGTTCAACTTAATTATCTATGTGATGTGGCCTAGTGCAATCAATCATATACATGTTATTAATTATTTATTGCACAATATTGGTTTCTTTAAGGAGAAAGGGAGTTAAGATGGGGAAATTAAGAAATATATACATTAATATGTAAATATATAAATTAATAATAACAGAATGTTATTTACCATTACAATTGACCACAAATTTGGCGCAAAATTTGACCCTACAGTTGGCGCCAATACATGGTCGTTTCTATAAGAAAAAACGTACGTTAGCTAGGTTCGCGAATTAACAGTAGGCTAATTATATACAATGACGATTACCTAAGCCTTCATTGGCTCTTTATTGCACGTGGATATACATAGGCTACTATGCATATGTCATTTGTTGACCATTTTTCTGGGCTCCCTCCCGAAGAGCAAAGAGCCACGCATAGTCTGTCAGTTCACCTAGAAAATACACTACGGTATATCGCAATTTCCACTTTTTTGTAGTATTCTTTAATGTTTTACCATCCACGCTCTAACTTCTCTCCCGAATTATGCAAATGCAGATTATGTAAAAATACCCGAATGTAAAATTTCGTTGAAAACTGGCGTCATCCAAAACCACATTGACTCAAATTCACAGGTCTAGACACTTTTTAGTAGGTATAGGAATCGACATTAAACTATTATATGCATGAACATCATTTAATAAACAATATGAAAATAAAAAGAACGATATATCCCCCGCAAAGAAAAGAACATAACAAACAAATACACACACAAAAAGTCATGATGACTCGATTGCCTACAAAATCGTCCTTTGCTAGATTAACTAACACAATCACTTGCACATCCATTTGTCATCTCCTTGGAAGCATTTGCATTTCGTATTAACCACATAAGGCCCTTTCCTTCTTCAGCCTGCATAACACCTACCGATGTGACATTTCAAACCGCCGGTCTGAAGTAGGTGAATGACTTTGTTAAACGAGCTTTCCTTAGAAGGGCTTACATTCAGAATCTTGCTGTTGGGGACATGTCCTTATTTCGTTCATATAACAGTAAAGGAAACATAATGATCATAAACTATGGTTGCTTGATTTAGTGCTATAAAGATATAGAGAGCCAAACTTGATTTTAACGAACTTGTCACCTGATATAATCTTCATCCATACGTAAGTGTATCAAGTCTTGTTACCCGTCTCATGATAACATAACCTCGAGTCCAGCCGGTCGGGTTAATTACACTTTGAAGAAGACGTACACGGTTGCAGTAAATTCTAGGAGCTATTCCGTTATTTGCTCTGATCTTTCACAATCTGTGGATTGAAATTGTCAACAGATATATATTGGAGGGATGTACTTTACTTGAAGCAACGCGTAGGATTGTCATTCCTATTAGTTGAAAGGTGTCACCTGATCTAGATTTAGTTTGACGAGAAAGAGGATTGGAATTTTAAAGCATGGGAATGGATATATATCAAATATATGGAATAATTTAATTTAGGATTGTCACTTTTGTAAGTGGCAAACCCGGACTAGTGGCAGATGGGGCAGTGGAGGAAGGGTTTAATGGACGTTTTTTAATTGTAAAAGCCTCAACATATATGCAGTCTGTCTACCTAAGACTATCATCAAACCAGCCTACAATGCGCTACTATTGTTAGACTCCCGCAGTGTTTCCCAGTGACTAAACTAGCACACGATCAATCAATGATTAATGATTTTACATTAAAGTTGACATTTAACCGTATTAGCCTACGCTATGTTTGCTAAAGTGGTCACTTTATTAGTGATACGCGTTCCAATAATTATACAGATATATGTTGATACAGTTTATAGAGGGGTGACTACGGAAGCGTAGAAGGGACATTACATTGAAGACTTCAATTGTAATTTTTCTGTATTTTTCAAATTTTAAGATTATGGATGTTTTGCTTAGATACGGTAACTCTTCAAAACGGTCCATTTTAAGATCTTGGATGTTTTGCTTAGATACTGTATCTCTACAAAACTGTAATTTCTCGAGTGTGCAAAAGAGTTTTGACATTTTTAACAAGTGGGTAATTTCCAAATTGTTACCGTTTTACCGTGTAGGATAAGTCGTCGATTTGATGTGCCTTCTACGCTTCCATACGTGACTCAAAAAACAGTTATACAAATTGTGTAATAAAAATGCCTCACACAATACATTAATAAGCCAATGAGTTGCCAACGCGGACTAACTTGGCCGAAACCCGGACTACCCTGCCCGGACTGGTGGTAACCCAACGGCTAAGATCAGCTAAATGTAATATTATGTGTGATGTAAACAATACAGAGTAACATTTTATCATCGCTGTTAACCACAACTTACAACACAGGTGACACCACATTACTAATTCACAATATTTACACTGAATTACATTCATATATTATCTTCATCGGCAGCGACATTTTCGTCGAAAAGGATTTTATACATTTTTATTAAATAATATTTTTCGACACCACTCAGAATTGCCAATGGGAAAACCAATGGGCAGCTATTTGCAACAATGTTTATCAACTCAATATGCACAATAAGATTGTAGGTGTTTTCGTTTTGTCCAGAGTACACGAAGGTTTCTTTTCCAAAATGTTTCCATAATTTCCTAATACAACTGCAAGCGGATACAACGGGGTTGTGACGATACAGATCGAATAGCGATGGTTTTTATGAATGAAGTTTCTTATTTTAGTTATTTATCCTGGTTTTGAAAATATTATGATTTAAACAATTGTTAAGACGATTTTGAGACAATTCAAAACAAAGGCCCGTGAATATATTTGTCGCTGGACCGTCGATACGGTGGCCAAATCGTGCTCGGGATATCTAAATATTCAAGTTGTCTTGGGACCTGTTACCTTCGTGAGTGAAGCAATAAAGTTAATTAATGTGTAAGAAATAAACAAGAATGCATTAATAGCAACAAAATGGGTAACATATACAGACATTTGGCCCTATAACTGCGGTTTTGAACTAATTGCTAACTTTGTGGTGAATGTTGTGGTCCAGGTCTCAGTGTATGACTTATTATGGACACTTACAACGGATTTATGTGGCAATATACACAATGATGGTTTAGTTACTACTATTGGTAAAGTAAGAAAGATTCCTTACCAGGATTACGAGAACCGCCCTCATAAATAATATTATATGTATTATGTAAATTCATATGATATCATTATACTGACGACGAAAGGAAACGGCCTGGCGATTTTTGGATTTTTGTTATATTTTATCTACGCTGTTTCTGCTGTCTCAAGTCCTTATAGACAGAACCGCACACGGATCTATATCCGACTATCTAACATCTAACAAAGGACACCCGATACCCTAAGGTATCGTAAGGTTATAATTAATTCCTTTTGGGATTGGGTTTCTATTAGTGGATCTTAAATCTGCAGTTAATATGTAGTTAAATATATTTAATACTACTTTCTTGTTTTGTTCCTTTTCCTTTTTATGGTTTTGTACCAATGCATATTTAGTTGCTCACTTCTTCTTCTTTCTACCCTTTCCCTTGACTCCGTACTCCCGAACAGTATATGTTTTTTGTATTTTTTATAAGATTATCCTATAGGACTATAAGAAATATATACTTGGATGTTGATACCAAAGAGCAACGAAATGGTATTGATCTGAAACCCTTCGTCGTGGGGTTTATGTTTAATAATATCACTTACGAGTTTGGGGACATTGATATTGATAGCCTATAGCAAAATATAAAAAGGACGTATTTGGGTAATCGGTTGTTAATTCGCTACTGCCACCTTCGACTATGTTAAATGCATTCTGCATTTCTTCGACATATGCCAATATCACTTGAGATGCCAATTGGAATCCGTATTTGTTGGTAAATGTAACGTTAGAATAAAATCATAGTAGTCTAGAAGTGGTTGGTCCAAATTTAACCAGCCATTGACATCCACCTAGTTACGATGCGACTTGGTACCAACGTACCTGCACCAATAAATGTCCACGTGGTTGTGATCAAATTTATGTTTTAACGTAATATGACGTCATTTTGACGTTGTGACGTAATTGATTTACTGTTCATTCAACGTTAAAGTATAATATATAGTGAAGATTCTAATTTCATCGACGTAATATCTATGAAACCGAAATTTACTTTGTTAAAAACATCGATAATGAAACACCTTTGTAGACCAACGACGCTAGATTTGGTTAAAAATACAGTCAACTAAACTCTAGCCATATACCGACGTATCAACGTTTTTAACGACAAATATGCCGGCGTGGACTGAGCTGTCGCGATCCAAATGTGGTCGCAACAAATGTGACAGGAAACGTAAATTATATCTTAAGATTTACTCATGTAAGTGAATAAAATAGTAGAAGCTGTCAGTTGAAATAGCTGTACTCTGTACATCGTAATTGAGGTTTATATTTAATTTCATTAGTTTATAATAAAACCAGAAGCGACACGGCTTCTTATACAGTTCAATCAACTCCCTTGGCGGAAATATATGCTAAGGATTACTCGGAGTGCATGTGTTTATTGCCTCGCCCAGTTTCCTGTTTAATAAAAGTATTTTATTTCTTTCTCTGGATTTGATAAATCTCAACTTCCAGTTCCAATCCCTGCTTTAATGCTACAAGATCAATCTCGGAGGTCCTCAGAAACTGACAGAATATGACCTGAATACAAGGCCGTGATGTACTAAGACCCTTGCTACAACTAAATATGCGGCACACTGGAGACAAGTGTAATGTATCTGTCTGCAGCCTTAAAGGCATTTTACAGTGACACTATTGTATTGCATGACTACTTGCGTGTATAGCGAATTGCGCACACCCCAGCGACCCGGATTGATACTGTTTAAATATTGATATTTTGACGCTGCCTAAAACGACGTTATGGTGACGTTGAAAATATTCGTATCAACGTAAAGTAACTTCAAGGTTCAACCGCTTTGATGCCAGATTTATATTTTGAAATAGGATAAATATTGACCCTAAATTGACGCCTAAATATTGACCCAACGTCATTTCCATGTTGCATACAATGGCGTTACGGTGTCGTTGAAAATATCTTCAATTCAAGATTCAACATATTTGGTGCTTTATATAACGTTAGGACAACATAAGTTTAGTGACGTCAAATTGTACGTCGGTTACGTTACGACGTTTTCTGACGTCATATAACCGAACAATTATGATAGAGTAAGGTAACATATTTTCTAGATTGAGATATCAACAGTATTATATTTCTTGATACAGTTCATTTATAATAATTTAACGACTATATACTATAATTACTGGCCAAGAAAAATTGCAACGATTGTATTGATGATATGTGAGCGAGGTTTGCACAAGGTTATTAGAATTAACGTTACGGTAGGTGCTATTCTCGGTGACAAAGAGTAGGATAGGCATAACAAACTACGTGCCTATGACGTTACAGCCATACAATATATACGAACATATAGGCTAGTGCTCGAACAATAACGTTAGGCCTAACGGTTGACCACACAATATTTTGGATTATTATTATGTTGCATGTCGTTACAATAACCAGTGGTCAAAAAACATATTTTCCAACCAAATGTAAGCTGATGAGCAAGTGCTCTCAGTCATTCAGAATGCAGAAAATTTATAAATGTAATTATAAGTGTTGAATATTAATGTGATGAGGGAAAGTCACATAACATTAATACATTTATTAGCTTATAACCTAGTAAAGTACCACACCAATAGTAATCACAAATTACAATATATAAAATTTAGATTATTTTGCAATTCTTAGAAAAATGAGCAACTAGGTTTTATCTAACAAATATTTTATATTTCCTAGACCTTCATTAACTTTAAAATTGCTTTAATGTATACAAAAAGTAAGATGTTTTCTGTCTTTTGCGATTGCAAACGATTAATATGTCAAAATGTGTTTTATGATATTAGTATACATTAAGGTAGTTAACAACTTGACGCCGTTAGCGGATCTCTAATTACCCAAGCTGAACATATTGAGAGAGATAAGCGTTTTCAATAATAAATTATTGCAGCATGGTACTTCTTTTCTTCGTCTTCCTTGTGGATTGAAGGTTCGAAATAATTTTCGTTAGCAACTGTAAGATATTACTTGGAATCTATAGATAATGGCCATAATCAATAATTGGCCATCATTTCGATACCCTTCTATAAGTGATATGTTGTCAATGGACTATTCCTTTAATGAATATTCATACAGAAGCTGTTATTAACAAAACTGATCTAACGCAGAATATTTTCTCAAAATGAAGACATTTATGTAGTATCTGGTCGTCTTGCTTTACTTGGCTGGTTCTGGCTCGCCGAGCAGACGCCTCTGCAAATAGTAGCCTGTATTTAGGATTATTAAGATTAATAACAGAATTATGTGATATCTGTAATTGTATATTTAAAATGTATCAAGAGGCATCTAGGGACCGGGATATCTTCAAGCTGATATTGTCGACATTCTCTCTTGAGAATTTATGTATAACTATGCTAAGTAGCTCTTCTCTCTGCAAAATATGTCATTTAGGTCAATTATTGTTGCTTACATTTTAATAAATTTACGTAGCAATTAAATTTGAATCGATGGTACGGATGCTGGACTGTATAGTGTCAGCAATGCAGACTTGGTGTGTCAGGGTATACGGTTAAAAGAGTTGTCTGGTGGAATATTTTGTGTACCTTAAAAAAAAAAACTGAATTTTCTGATTATGTTTCCAAAATATGAGAGCCATAAAATGTCGTTTTTTAGAGAAACGAATTTTTAAACTTTCCGGACGGATATTTAAAAAGTCTTTGTACAGTAGCGAACGTGACGTCATACTCGCAAATGTAGTTTACTCATATGTCTACGCTGCATACACTTTGCATTGTAATGGAAAGAAAAATCGCGGTCGGATACAGATTAAATTCTTCCTTAATTTTCGGTGAAATTTCTCGTGCGATAGATATATGTTGGATGAATCGTTTAGCCATCAAATATGTTTTATATCGGTGATTATTTAGCTTTTGTGTTACACCAGAGAAGTTTGAACAGCTGACCCTTTGTTGTTTGTTTGGCCTGTCCGAAGCTAAAACACACACATTCCACTTCTCGAAACGTTTCGGACGTATTCGAAGATACCCCCAAATGGAGCTCTGTGATTGGACCGTCAATCCGAAGCTTATTTACATACGTAATTACTGTCGTTGAAATGCGAGTCGATGTGTTGTCCTTGTTTAGTGCTAACTTCAAATGGTCCCAATTTGCCCACATGACGTCGGCAGCAAAACTGAATCAGCTGTACAAAAGGTGTTTTCAGTAAAAAAATGGTATGTTTAAATCCAGATTTCCAAAAGAAGAAAATACCGAATGTGGTTAATTTTGACATGGTTGGAATGAGAAAAATATAAACTACTAGGAAAAGTTACTTCAATATTCCACCGGTTGCTATTTTGGGACAAGTTGTAAATAGGATAGTGGAACATTTTGAAGCATAACGGTCATGTGATCCAAGGTCAATTAGTGGTAAAAAACTAGTGTTTTGTCAATAACTTGAGAACAAAATGTTGGGAGTTACGCTATTGTAATCCAATAGTCGACCCGCTTCCGGGTAACCTTGCTTGTAATCAGGCTAACTCAATGAGGCAACAGTGGATTAATATCATACTTGGTGTTACAGTACCTTGCTCAATCAAGAATCAGGATGGTAGAGCTGTAGGGTCACCGGTCATGGTGGTAATGATTTATGAGAGGTGAATGTAACTAATATTCCTTCCATAATTAAGTTAATCGATCAGATAATATACTGAAGAGATGTTCAGTATGGTACAGTATATTGCATCTTGTAAAATATAAATAGTGTTGTAAATACCAAGAGTCCCCTTTTAAGCCTTGTTTCCAGCCCCTGAAAGTACTCCTTATGCTGTACTGCTATAGCTAGCAATTACTTTCAGTTATTAAGAACAGCCTATTATTGCCTATATATCCTGATCAGTGTACATGTATACTGTACTATGCATCCTAGGGTTTAACACAAAGATGGTATCTAGACTTATTTGAAAGTTACATATTTGTCAATACAAGCTACAGTACAACAGGGAACAGTCTAGAAATTTTTCATACTTTTGTATAACTGTTTGCAGCAAATACCTTCCTCAAAAGACTGAAAATATTTTCACAATCGGGTAACAATAGACTTGGGTTTGGTACTGTACATACTGCACACTTTGTTAGGATCCTATATATCATATTGTACTGTATAACTGTATTTTGTGTAGCGTGCAGAAATTTGTGATTTAATAGATGTTTGTTTAGTTATGGACGGCTTCAGGCATATAAGTGAAACTCATGTTAGTAATTGTTCCTTTAGTTAGACATTTAATAGAAAAGATTGTTTAGATAGAGTGATTACATGTTCAATAACTATCTCCTCCATGGTTATGCACTCTTCTCCTAGCAGATCGGTTTAGCACTCAGAATGGCTGTTGAATGTCCGATACTATAGAGGTTCTGCATAGACGTCACGCTTCTTGCCCGTCAGGCATTGAGACTCATGCTGCATTTAGTGCATTAACCCTTTAGGATTTACATGCTATAGCGAGCAGAATACGGTAACGTCTTCACAGTTGCACAGAGATCTTGAAACTGCAAGGAGTCACCTCAAGTTCGGCCACACAGGGGAGGGATGCCACTGTTCGTTTTCAGTGTTCAAAACTTAAAAAATTAAAAGCCTAAAGATGCCCATATTTACAGCACTTTAACTTACCTTGCTGGACATCCATTTAGCATATTCCCACTTTAATACTAGCTTAATTACAGTTTCAGGGTTCAGACTCTCATAGATGTCACTATCATGACCCAGAGGATGCTACCTTTTAGAGTTTAACTACTTGTACATATTTACAGTGTTTACTTACCTTGTTGGTACGTGTATCTATGCAGCATCTTTCTCCCTACTTGCATTATCTCGGAAAGAAAAATGGTCACATTCATGATTTTTTGGACAAAACAAAGTATGTGTCATATATTTCAATATATTTCATTTAACTATATTATTTCAAGTACACTATCATGTCCTGTCCTTGTTTGAAGTGGTCACATTCCCGCTATTCTCTATCGCTCAATTTTGAATGTCTAACTAAATTGAGTACGTTTTTCCAGTTAAATTCTGTCCTTGTTTGAACCCTCCATCTTTTCTAGCAGTATGGAAAGCACTTAGCACAGGAAGTATAGGAAATGTATAGTTGACACACATAATATCAAGTTTCGATTTTGTTTGTCATGGTGTAATATATGAAGTACAATATTTTTACTAAATTTTGATAATTTTGTGGCAAAGTTAGCTTCTATATGATTGATGTAGTACTTACTACTGTATTGTATTGTATGTTAACAGTGTTAAATGATAAGCTTTACAAATGTAGGTTTTTCCAATGGTGCAATTTACAGTACATGACAGTACAGTATATATCTGATAGTTGGTCACAGAAGATACTTTTCAGTACATGATGCTGCTTTTAAATTTCTAGCTGTGCTCGTAAATATTGGCGGTGATATTTGTGAATAGGATGCACTAGTGACCTTCTATTGTTTTATGTTCACTCTACCTACACACACTGAGTCACCACCACAAGAGAGTAACTTGGGTGTGGTTTACAAAGTTATGGAAATCATGTTATATGTAAATATGACTTTCTGACGCAACTACAGTATTGTCGGTGGACTTTAGGCAGTGACTGTGGTTGAAAAATATGTGGTTGGTCATAGATAAATGGGTTGCTTGAAATTAAATATTAATAGCGTGATGCTACCCAAAATAAACTTGGCCTATAGCTGCCTATTAATAGCCTTACAGAGAATATAGTTTGCTTAGATCCTTTCAATGGCCAAAGTTTAAGCTTGCTATTAAAATCATTTGAAAATAGTAATTTATGGTACCATTTTATGTTCATGTAAAAGATATAGTGAAAGTCAATTAGACCATAAAGCGGTTTAAAGTATATTTTATACGATACAAAATACTAGCAGATACATAGTATTAAGTCTTTGTTCAGGTAACTAGTGCTGTTGACAATTAGCAATCAATCACTGATTAATCGCTGGCCTACTAATCATTGCCAGTTACTGTAAATGTTGTGCAAACCATTAACCTATTTGAAACTTTAGATAATATTAGAACATGGGAAGCTTTTCTACCGTTTACTTGTTTTTCTGCTAAAAGCACAAAATATGCTATAGAAAATTGATTTTGAATTAATCTGTGGGTCCAGTTTATTTACTTCTGCTAGCAACTAGGTGTATTTTAACACATCATGAACACAAATCTACAGAAGTTGGTTTTCACTGAATCCTTGTCTTCAAATCACTAGGGGACTAAGTTTGGGACAATGAACAATGCATGGTCAAATTTGGCCGAATCTATCTTGGTACATATATATATATATATAGAAACACTGTGTTAGGCTAGTACTGCTGTTGGTCTAAGCTACAGCAGCCTAACATAGTATTAATAAGAGAGTTGTATCTTTATGAGCTGTCAACTTTTAGCATTTAAACAATATACGATCAATAAACTCTCACTAAACATTTATTGAATCACAAAACGATTCACTATTCTGGCTTGTGACTCAGCATGATATAAATCATTGTTCTCTATTACTCATGAAAACATGGGAAAATTAATCTTCTTTGTAAACAATATGATGGCCCATCCGGATTGGGTATACAGTATATAGCAAATAACACAATAAAAAGATTATCTTCTCATCTATCTATGTAAATATAGTTCTATAAAAGGTTGATTGGATAATAATTATAATGATGCAATGGGATTAATTGTGGGCTGAGCCTGTACTGAAAAGGAGGATTTTGTCTATTTACTTTTTGGTTCCTTGTAAAATGAATGCTAGATGCATTCAGGTGTGTGTGTGTGACAAACCCACACACACACACAGTGTGTGTGTTTGTGTATGTTTAACTACTCTACTCAACTAGGGAAAGTAGAATTGAAGTCATACTCCAGGTATAGATTCGCCATAGTGAGAATTGGTTTTGGTGCCATTGTCATGCATATTAATGTGGTTATGGGGTTAAAGTTTGAATTTAACTCAGCAACCGTAAGTTGGAATGTATCCATAGTCATTATGATGTTGTTAGGTGATTGTGCGTACATATTGGGTTAAACATTTTTGATTATGTGATCAAAATTTTTTGGGGGCTGCATCATATTTCATGGAAGCAGTAAATGATAAACGGATGCTTTTTGGGGTGTTTAAACATGGAATGTTGACACGCAGGATAATAATCAGTCTGTTAATTAAATTTGATAATCAGACTACATGATGAATACATAGATTATCATTAAACATTAAAGATTAATGCACATGTGGTACTGTACACTTTGTACCTATCAACATTGCCAAGACCTACCTACATTAGTGTTCAAACGATTATCGGAATCGGATTATGCAATAATCGGGAGATAATCAGAATCGGTAAAAATATTATCCTGTACCAGTTATGTCATACCAATTATTGAAATATTTACTAAACGTGTAACCGCAACAGGTTAACACGTTAACAGGTTAACAGGTTAACACGCCTTTTATGTGTATACGGAGTTTCGCAAAAATACCTAACGTTACTCTTAATAATAACTTGTCTTAAGTAATCACCGATAATCTAACTGATCCCATGAATTTTTTTACTCTTCATGCAAAATATTATATTTTTTGCTG
>JAODAF010099750.1:0-26024 GCA_027574765.1 Molpadia intermedia | reverse complement strand
AACGTTGCTGACGAAGGTCCCAGGGGGACCGAAAATTTCAACTTTATTTTCAATATAGTACTTCTGTTTTGTCAATCTCTTTTTGGTGCATATTTCTATTTTCGTTCGAAGTACACGTGGTTTTTTCTATTAATATATTTATATATATATATAGGTTGATGCTTCTACCAACGTATTTCCCTGTTACAATTGAATGGGTAATATCGGAAAGACGTATGAAGCTTCGCGGCAGATAACAAGAACCCGTTTTAGGTAAAATTGCGCAGTTATTTAGGACTTGGACTTATATGCAATATTGTACTTTGCCCTTTTCAACTTTGGGCTATTTACGCCTCAATATACCCGATATAAAATGTCCATTTCCCTTCGTATCCTGCTATATTTTGAGAAATTGCTCCTCCATTTCCCTGGCTCTGCCCATGAACTATATAGTCCGTAGATATGTATCATCTAGACAATTTGTAGCGAGACTACTTTACTATGTACATCATATGGACAATATTAAGTTTTAATTAATTATTACATGCATTACATAACGTATGATATTTTTTTACTGTCTTTTATTAACTTATAAAAAAAATCAACTATATGTATAATTGATAATGCCTCACAGGTCTTTTGTACAAAAAGTTTGTCATTTATAACTACAATTTCAAATAAAAAGCAGAATCAACAAACATCGCTGCAGGGATGCTGGGCTTGACAAGCAGGTATATGATCAGAAATACATTTTACCAGGTATCTGATCCTCCGTAGCAAATTACCTATACTGTTTGATTATAGTTCTGTGTTACGTTTAAAAATAAACTTTATTAAAGTCGTCTGCTCACAAGGTATAATCTTCCAGAGGCTTATTCTGCACATAAACAATTATATTATCTTTAAGAAAAGACTAAGAGGCAACAATTTTGATACTTTGATAATTAAGAACTTGGAAGGCCATTGGAGAAGTTGCATATTTATATTACAGTTTTTGCTGTTTTGAAAGGCTTATTTTATTGACATTACATGTCTCGTGGTAATAAGTATTATCGAAGAAACAAAATATATCGTGAAAGAGAAGGAAAATAATTGTGTTTCTATAATTCCCATGTGATATATTGTATTTACAATTAGCATGACGGTTCAATTTATTGGTAATTTGAAGTTAAACATCAATGTTTTTTACACAATATGCTATATATATACTAATCTATTATAGCATGTTAGTTTGATAAAGTAATAACCGAGATATTTAAATTAATGTAAATAAATATATACATCATTACATTACATTTATATAGAATATCATGTTAATAAACTTGTTATTGAATATATGATATGATATCTAATTTGAAAAAGCCTAACGTTTCACACAACTTAGTCGAAGCGTTTATCTCTTTATATGGTATAAACAAACGTGAACAATTTCGTTTTTAATAGCCTCGTTTTTAATAGTCAAGTTTTTTATTAACTTTTAGTGATTCTTCAAACGGGAAATTATTTACGAGATTAAATTCATTAAATTAATTTTAGAAGCCACTGGTCATATCAATCATAATAAT
Organism: Molpadia intermedia; assembly: GCA_027574765.1. Classification (NCBI taxonomy): domain Eukaryota; kingdom Metazoa; phylum Echinodermata; class Holothuroidea; order Molpadida; family Molpadiidae; genus Molpadia; species Molpadia intermedia. The sequence continues at coordinate 24,480 of JAODAF010099750.1, read as the reverse complement.
TAGGAAAAGGAATTAATAGAAAGTAATTACTAATGTTTTATTAATTAAATAATTCCTGTCTTATTTGGTATAGTATATAACTGCCTAAGTAAAGTGAAAACTTCAACATTAGTTTTAATTCTCTCATATTTGGTGGTATGGGTTTCAACATTGTTAAACATGTATTTTGTTTTAAGCGTCTGTTATTTTGACTGTTGGTAAAACAACTGTATACGTTTTTAGTTATGGCACTATAGCGATAGTGTACAATGTGAAAGAGTCACTTAACAGTACCGCCTAAAGATAAAGTTAAACCTAGTTTCATTTTAATGTGATTACATGTAATCATCATAGTAACGTGAAGTGTCAGTTTCTTTGGCACCTTTACTCATCAAGATGGAAATTGGGATAATACAGAAGATACTGCCAGAATCTCCCGATGGCCATTTTGTAACGCATACAAAACTTAACCTACACATTTAAATTAAAATAACGTTGAACATAATACTAATATGGTTGAGTATTCAGGTAAAATCAAGTAATCTTAAACACTGTTCCCCTTACTGCTAACCTTATTTAAAGCTATTTTTAAACGTTAAGAGTATACGTATATAAGTATTTGATCTTTGCTGCGCCAAGATTTTAAATAATTTATGTATACCGGAGCGTGTTTTCGTCATTACAGCGTTCCATCGCTTGTTTGCTAATTTACTTTCTAATGAGAACGCAGGAGTTATATTCCTGTTCGGCTTCGGTTTTATTTTAAGGTACTGATTGCACCGTGGTTTAAATTGATGAATATGACAATATAAAAACAAGTAACCTTAAACAAGCGAGCCAATTACTTGAATGTTCGTCGGTATAGTGAGGTATAGTGAGGTGTGATTGAACTTGATCGCACCTTGGTGTTCCTCCCACTTTCTACGCCACTGGGTACATTTCTTCGCAACGCCAAACAGACTTGTTAAAATCAAACAAGTATCACCGAGCGTCTGACAAAAGTACCAGTGTGTGTAATCTGCAGAAGCTTTTGCAGGTTGTGATATCGTCACATCATCGCATATTTTATTTATTAGCACACACATATTGATAAATGAAATATTTATAGTTCTAACCAATAAACTGAACTTGTATTGATAACAAGATTACCGTCGCGAATTCATAGCTGGAGTTTTTAATCATTCTACAAACCACATAACACAAATCCCTCCAAAATTCTCCGCATAAGCAGAATGGGGCCAAAACTGTATTACATAGGCCTGTGAGTGCTATGCTTTATTCGTTTTACATTAAACTCCGGATTTACATTAAACTTTTTTAAATGTTATGAATTCAAAGAAGGTAGTTCTCTTTATACGTGACAGATATTTAAAGCAAAACATTCATACCTTCAACTTCCTGTCGGCCTCTCGGCATCTGTTCCAGCTCTTCTTTGTGTTTATCCTAAACAGATTAGCTAATCTCTTTCTTGTTGAGTGTAGAAAGAATTATGAATTTCTGGGAATACGCATTCAACTAGCCAGTGCCACATTTAGTTAGTATCTAGTTAGCAGGGTGTGCAGTGTAAAATATATAGAGAGAGTTGTGACAACAGCATAATGGCCGTGAAATGCTTTTAAAGCCATTTTGTATCCACCGCATATATACTTACCGGCCAATAGGATCCAACAGATTTTACTCTCTGAGGTAATTGTTTGCAGAATTTGCGATATACATACACACTGCAATTATGATAACTCAGCCACATTATTAAGAAGAGCTATGTTGCTTGCTGCATCCATACAGTTAAATTGAACGAGTCCATTCGCTTCTGATTTCATTCCTGCATAATATAGAATAACTTATCACCAAAAGTTGAATTTTAAAAAATCAACATTTAAACAAAACTTTGAAAATTTGCAAATGCAATGAATTTCCGACGTTCGTATAGAGAGCTATTTCAAAATGTTCACGTTTCACCTCTTACTTCATTACTATTCATGAGTATCAAAACAAGAGGGTTCATGGACTTACTATAATGCACTTATACCAGTCTACTTTGTTGTTGTTGCAAACTACGAATAAATTATGACGTTTTGTTACAATTCTTTTGATATGCATTTCAAGATGTGTATGTTTGATCGCTTGATTTTTATACCAAAAACATCTTTTTTGTACACTTACTACCCTTTTTCTCTCATTAGTTGCAATAAAAAAGACTACCCTGATGGGACAGCAATACCTGGACGAATGAAGTAACAAGATATAAGGAATTATGTGAAATAAAATTAAGGCGACCGATACTCCCCCGTGTAGTACCCATCTCCACCATCCCCATCTCACCCCTCCCATATTATTCTGTTTAAAGTTATAAGACTTTAAATGGGTATTTTGCTCTTTAACATTAATAATTCCGCCGTGATATTTAGTAAAAAGAGATATATGTCATACATCGGACACTCGGGAATATTATTATTTTTATCCATGGGATTACCAAGCAGTACCACGCCATTCTATAAAAAATAACGTTTCTAAAGAATAATTCGAAGTTTGAGCTGAACCTTCGAGTCCAACTTGATAAGATGGTATATGATACCGAATCCTATATGTGCTGAGTAGATTGTTATTGATTTTGTATCTGTTGGTTGCATTGCTCGTGGGAATGAATTAATCATTCACTTTATCGTGTTTTAGCCAAAAAATCTAAAGATATAACGTATGAAAAATCAGTCGAATTTACAGTTATACTTTGTTTAATCGCCTTATAGTGTAGAAATCTAGTACCATAAACTAGCATAGAAACTACAGATGCATGGTTCTTCTTTGATTATTTTGATTTAATTTGTATCTACTTGACACAGACTTATATGGGTGTGTTAGTTTTCCAAAATAAAATCGAATTTACAGTTATAATTTTGTTTAATCCTCTTTATAATGTATGTTATTAGTGTAGAATGTTATTACTCAGAGCTAACATAGATATAGATAGAACACGCTGATACATAGTGCCTATATGACGATAGAGTGTGTTGACCAAGTACCAGTTGTTTTTGTTCATTTATAACTAGAACACGATATTGTGGTAGCTCGACTCGTTTGTCTCGGCGGGTAATATATGCGCTATCAGAAGTTCTTTAGTCAGTGTCGTCTAAAATATTGTAGTATGGGCTTGTATTTTCAGATTCCAGATACCAATGTTTTTTTGTATATATGATAACATTGTTTGGCTATCCACCCCTTTGGTTGTGATATAAGACATGTGTCTATGTAAGATTGATGTGTATTTTGTGTCCTGTTTGCTTAATAATAATATACAAATGTTATCACTACTCCAAGTGTAATAACCAGGCCCATATAGATTTTGTTTTATATGGAAAATGTTTCTCTTCATTTGCTACCATAATGAACCGTTAAATTCGCCATTAGCCATTTTGCAGTGTCCACGTCTTACTCGATACATATAATATATTACCAACCCAGAAATGACTAATGAGACCATTGCAGCTTCAACAATCTATCCAATAACGCAGCTATACCTACGCACTTCAAATAAGGTTAAAACCACAAATCCGAGGTTTTACTGTTATTGAATATAAAAGCCCATTCAAAAATCCTGCGGGATATTCATAGGATCAAATGTATCCTTTGAGGATAAATATAAGAAATAAAATATTAAACAGTGGCAGCCTGTCAAACTGCCTGTTATAATATCGTATTTCATTCTGGAATTATTATAATGATATTTATAAAACAAAATATTTTCTTTGGTTTTGCCCACAAAGTTTACTTCTTTGAATATGACTGTTATATAGTTAAAGGTCATCAGTGTGTATGGACAGGCAATCCAATACTATTTTAATTAAAGTATTTTAAAAAATAAATCATTTATTTGGAAGCTATCATATTCGTATTTCATAGAAATAGTAAATATTTGTTTTAAGGACCATTTCACGACATTTCCGGGATGTAGGAAATTTATATATTACAACAATGCTTGTTGAATATTACATGATCATGTATAGTTGCCCCTAATGAGGTTCAATATGTTTGTTTTGCTAATAGACTTTAAATTCTCAAGAGTCATGTCGCTCTATATTATTAAAGTTGTAACATAATGAATAAATAAATACTATCTTTCTTTCATGATATGATTGACATTTGGTAAAATTTTTACATGTTTTTGCTGAGCCTTCAGTATTTAGAACTTTCCCACCCAAAACAATTTAAACATGGTTTTAGCTCTACAAAGAAGCAGTAAGATGGGCCTATATACATGCCCATGTACATGTCCTTACATGCACACACATGCCCATATACTCCAGATCACACATGCGATATTTAGTGACATTCCTATATACTCGAGATCGCACCTGCGATAGGTAGCGATGTGACGATTCATATATTCCACATAGTCATAGCTTTGAAAGAAATTCCACAAATATATACGGCTGCACACAACATTGCAATGTAGAAATGGTGTGTTTAATAGAATTGTTGGATTTTAGAAATACATTTTGAAATCAGGACCTGTTTAATGCTAAAACGTCACTATTTCAAAGTCTCAATACTAGGTTTTGCTAGGTTCATTTGGGATATAATTATAAACGGTGGCTACGAACAGTAAATTGTATTTTTATTTATTTATTTATTTGTCCAATTCATCTTAATTTACTCACGTGGCTATGCACTTGAATTAATAAATTGACATCTGCTTAAAGGTTCCTTTCCGTGTATCATGTCAGATTTACAGTACCTAGGTTTTCTAGGTTTCTCTGGAAATATAATTCTAAACGGCGTCTACTCATGTGGCTAATATACTCGAGATTGTCCCTTTAATGTCATTTTAATACAATGCAGTTGCTGTAGTTATTGGTACACAAACCCCCAAACGCATATCGAATCATGTCATAAATTTTCATCGAGAGCATGTTATGCTCAACTTGGGATGGTAAGATTTGAGTTTGAAATGTAAAAGTTGTTCATATTACCTTACTGATATTCAATTTGTAATCGAATGTGGAATACTTATCTACTGCGGATGGTTTATTCGGATGTATGTTATTGTGTATATCATTTCAACTCGACCAACGGTCTGATTTCACAATTTGTCTTGCTATTGAACATTAGTGGTTACGGTAGTGATAAATTGACAACTACGTTTTTTTGTAGTCACCAGAGCAATAGTATATTCTTTTCTGAAAACCGTCAAACTGGCGTCAAACTGTATCATCAGAATATATAATTTAGAAATTCATTTTATGTCATTTGCCTAATGACGAGGTTAAGTTCAAGAGACGTAACTCATCACATGTATCAAATATCTATATATATAAAAAACAGTTTGTTTTCTCGGTTTCAAAATTTCAAGTATGTCTATTACCAAAACAAGGTCATAAGTCACCCAAAAACGACATATATTGAACGGAGAGGAGAATGCGTGTTGGTAACACATATTATATTTGCTTAATTAAACTTTGTTTTAGGTCTAAATAATTGCTTTAGATCTACGTAATAGTACCAATTCGCGATCGTTATTACCAAGTATGAAACTCTTTTGGTACTCGGTTCTTCCCCCTAGTAAATGTAATTTGTTGAAAATGGTTAATCTTAAAGAATATTTGTACACGCTCATAACATAATCCTCTTTATTAATATTTTATATGAATCATTGAATCCAGGTTATGCCACTTCAATGATTTAGTTTTATTATAACCATCAGCACCCATGATATCTTTCGGCCTTTATAGATCACCATCATTCAGTGACGTATACATAATCTTGTTATCAGGGCCTATGGCCTAGGGGCACTAGCATAATCTACGGGGCACCAACATCATCGCGGCGTCATCTAGGGGGAACCATCATCATTTAGAGGGCTTCAATTTTATATATGGGGGATAATTTGAAAGATCCGCGTGTAGAATTACAATAAATAAACTGATACACAAATTAAAATTAGTGCAATTAGTTCTAAAAAATGTAATCAATGCATTTAATGTTTTTCTCCTGGTTGCTACCAGCCACCATAACGCATCCATGAAGTTCATTCGAAATCTTCGCTGGCACTAATCACAATTACATTTAACATAATCGTGATTATACAACAGCATATGTTTTCTCTGATCATGTTAGGACAAAAAAGGTTCGTATTTCTCTGCGTTTAATGATAATGTTACAACCATTAGAAGGTTGCGTGTTTGGGTCACGTCGGGTTCACCAAGTTTAGTAACTATATTTAGAGGCACCTTTAACTGCCATAAATAATGTTATAGACCAGGCTCAAATATGCTCTCACCGATTAATAAAAGGCCAATAGCCGAAAGCGCACTGCGCAACTTAGCGGTAAACCCAATGAGCTAAGTTGAACCTGAGACTAAGAACCACCAAATACAATACAGCTGCATACTGCTTCACATGCGAAATATAATAGTCTCAGCACAGGCCTCACTGTCACACAAAGGGAATACCTATAAACTAACAGCGCAGGTCCTAATATGGTTATAACTACAACGCATCAATAATTAGTACTAAAATAATACTCAGGACACTGTTAACGGTGACTCGAGTATACTGTAGTATAAATGCTTGTGAATAAACATATATCATATACCCATTGTGGCATATAATTTGTTGTTTGTAATTTACAGTGTCCTATTGAATCTATATGTACACACGGAACAATTTACCTGTTTCTGTGTGGTGACCTGTAATTTATAGGCATCGCTTTTGTAGTGGACAGTCCGGATATATTTGTGCATTGTTTTTACGTTCAATCGATAATTTTTCTGCAAACATATACCAGCTTCAATGAAAGGTAATTTAGCAAGTCTCTAGACAGTGAGATGACAATCTATGGCAATCCAAAGCCAACACATCTATAAAGCGGTCATCTTTAGTTTATCGTTCTGCGAGAAATCCAATCGATACTTCACCGACCTGTTAAACACCAAGATGCTTGGTACACAGACGAATAGCTTAAAGCTATATTGTTGAGTTAATTTATACCAGTAACGCTTACGTAAAGAAGGTATTAAAAGAAATGTAATCTGCAAGTTCCATTTCGCTTCTATTTATGTCAGCTTTGAATTATTTTGGTTCAATCGATGATTCGAGTTAGTTGATTTCATGTCAATTGAACTAGGTAACGACAAACAACACAAGGGTTTAACGCTCTGGGTCTGAATGCATCAAATACTGATACTATAGAAATTACACAACTCATATATAACGCACAGTGAGTGACGGATCCTGAAATTTATGAAAGAGGTGAGAGCCCGACTTGTTTTTTTATATATTTTATCGGCGTCATTCAGAAAAGTGGAAACGTATTATGTCTTCTCATATAGTATCTTCTTTCTACTCTATGTTGGTGCTTAATAGGGATATAGCATATCGATTCACAAAATCTTCTACTCCATGTTCTTGCTTAGTAAGGATAGCTTATCGAATCACACAAATCTTGGAAGCGGAATCCCCGACACTCACTACCCTCCCCAACACCAACACCATTCGCATTTAACAGTGGTGCGTATACGGTACTTTCTATTTGCATCAAACTTCGTTCACGTTACGTATAGTATTAAACAGACACCCGTAAATTGTACCATTCAATTACACCGGTTTAAACTAAAGTATTGTAACTTCACAGAGTATTGATGGCAGAAACAGAGTGTGTTATTTTTTAAGTGATTTCATTCATATGGATTCATAACCAAGGCATGCCATGTTCGATGTTCAGTGTCATTGCATGGCGCCGTTTCGATTTGAAAACTGAAGGGGGTGGCTTTACCGTATTACATAATAATGACTGAGGGAAATCAATGGGAGTTTTTCAAAGAATTGGCTGGACATGTTTCTTATCAGCCTCTCTGATCAGTGCCTTAATATTTCAAATTGAATAATGAATTGGAGAACACTAAAACCATTGACTAAGCTGATACACTTTACATGACTACTTGACTAATTTTACTCCAAATCGCCAAGAGTACGGTACATTATGGCTGACCAGTCTCAGTTGTGACGCCTGGTCGTTCGACTATCGATCAAGTTGCTTCTCTTTTCAGGTAGGTCTGCTAAAACACAAATATGGCCCAACAGGTCATGTCTCACTGGGATCCTGCATATCAACATTAGCCGCTGCCCGTCCCAAAGGCAGTAAAATGTGCCCACAATTCACTTATTGGCATATACGACCTTTTATACTGTTTGGATTTCCGGTGGTTAAGTACATTGATAATGAGTTTGGGAGTTTTAATATAAGTCCGCATTAGAAAATTCAACACGGCTAGATGCAGTACTAGCTTCCCCGACGGTGACGGATCCAAGATTTATTGAAAGTTTTATATTTTAGGTGTTTCGTCGTTGCCCCGTTTAGAAAAGTGATGTTATCTCCGACGGAATGACGAATGTTCTTCTGTGGCTTGGTGTGGGGAGGTTGGGGATCTGGCGTGTCTGGAAGAAACTTGCGGATGGTTATATCGGCTATATTCCACTGTCTCTCTAACGCCACAATGTCATGGAGGAATGTTCTGTTGACATGACATCATCTAAACTTCAAATTAACCTGGAGTTTTGGGATTTAAAATTCAATAAGTTAATTTGTTTAGCAACGGTTTATTTGGATTTCTTACCACACAGTGAACTATGTTGGATCTTACACATGTATTCCCATTGTCTGTCAGTGAACTGTTCCTTTAAATTAATGATTCCCATAATGCTGTTTGAAGTAGTGTTTGCAAATATGATTACAAATACACACGATTATCTATAAATATAATGTAAAGTACATGTAAATAGAACGTAGATTAATGTCTCATGAGGGGTGTTTCATCCTACGCAGATAAATAGGGCATGGCTAGGCAATACGTAGTTCATTCTCCATTCGTTATCGAATTACTGTTATACTATCACATGCAATATACAGATGACCGTATTATATATATATCAACACGGTGAAGTTTATTTGTTTAGAAAATAGAGTAAGATATTATCCAATTCATCTGTCAGATGAATAATTAAACGAATTTATCTTCGGACGGATGTTATTGAAACGGGATAATATTTCCTAAAATATTTCCTAAATATACGGCATTTATTATTCTAAAATAACAACACACTCATATTTTGACTAGGCCTACTAGAAACTTATTTTGGTTTACTGTCTACATTTTCAAGATGACGTAAAGTTTGCTGATCGCCCACAATGGGGGATATTTGAGTTGAGGACATATGGTCCATAAATGACATTTATCTCTCCTGTCTGACCAATCACATTAGTGGGTGCCACTGTCGAACTGTGGTTAGCCTAAATACACCACATAAATCATACAAATAATTATGTGCATTTATTAATTTTCGGATGGGGCGCATGGTAACATCAATTTTGTATTAGATGGGGAGAATACCCCCTCCCTGCTGGCGCCACTATGTAGGCCTACCGACAAGAACCTAAACTAGTATGTATGTCGAATGTGTTTGATTACCATGTAATAACGTTTGTTGGTAACAATGTTCTTGTCTAAATATAAGTGTCGTTCCATCCGTTTCCAGACATATTTATTGACAATTTGATATATTTTCGAATTAAAGTTTACACTAAACTTATTTATGATAATGTTATAAGAATATGGTTTCGTGTATTAGTTACATTATGCAGATTGACCAAAGGAATTTAGTTTTGTACTAATTGCATTAAGCAATCCTTAACGAAGTGTAAATGAAAATACTGTACTGAGCAGCTAAAATGATACATACAGACTGCGTTGAATTGTAGGACCCAAACGATTTGCTACATAATGATTACTGAATGATATTTACCCGTTGATATTCATTGCTCGTAATTTGCTACATAATGACACCTGTTGGATTGTACAAGTGTCATTATGTAGCAAATTACGAGCAATGAGTATCAACTGGTGATTCTCGAATGATGCCTACAATCCAACAAGTGTCATTATGTAGCAAATTACGAACAATGAGTATCAACTGGTGCATGATTCTCGAATGATGCCTACAGTCCAACAAGTGTCATTATGTAGCAAATTACGATCAATGAGTATCAACTGGTGATTCTTGAATGATGCGTACAATCCAACAAGTGTCATTATGTAGCAAATTGCGAGCAATGAGTATCAACGGGTGATTATCGAATGATGCGTACAATCCAACAAGTGTCATTATGTAGCAAATTACGAACAATGAGTATCAACGGGTGATTCTCGAATGATGCCTAAAATCCAACAAGTGTCATCATGTAGCAAATTACGAGCTATGAGTATCAACGGGTGATTCTCTAATGATGCCTACAATCCAACATGTGTCATTATGTAGCAAATTACGAGCAATGAGTATCAACGGGTGACACATGTTGGATTGTACGCATCATTCGAGAATTACCCATTATACTCATTGCTCGTAATTTGCTACATAATGTTGAAGCAAATACAAACATGTGTATGCTGGATTGTATACATCATTCGAGAATCACCCGGTGATACTCATTGCTCGTAATTTGCTACATAACAACACCTGTTGGATTGTACGCATCGAGAATCATGTTTATCCTGTAAATGGGGTCGACCACTGTTGTGTCAATTGTTACTGCAATCAATTATTGTATTGTTTATCGTTGTGATACCCATGACATTTATTTGGAGTTCCAGTCGAGAATCTCACATAACTCATATTGACACCTTACGTGTGTATTGATACCCCTAAAGGAGTCGTTCATATCTTTTAAAGGTGTAACTTTGATACCTTTGTATGCTTACCTGAAGACCCTTTTTCTTGAGTGAATGATATAACGGAAATCGCATTAACCGTTGGTTTGATGACGTTGGTATGAAAGAAGCTACATTTTAGATAGACAAAGAAAGTAATATGCGATGATTATCCTCTCAGTGAAGTGTAGGTTTATGTCATTGTGAAGGGAAAGACAAATTCTCGAAACTACCTCAATCTCAATCCGAATTGACCAACCCGTATACCGGTAAACTTACTTCACGTGGATTTGTTTTGTTTCTTCTCTTTAAATCGAAAGCGACTTAGGATATTACTTCAATCCAATACTTTAGTAGCAATAAATATATACGCCAAAATGACCCAGAGCAAATAAATTATCCACAATCAGTGTAAACCAACGCTACTGATAACAATAAGTAAACTAAATAAAGAATAAGAAATGAGGAAACAGAGAACTGTAAAAGAATTTCAATGAAGAGTTCTTCTGAATAGACACGTCTCTATAGATCAGCTTTATTGGATATTATTCTAAAGCTTAAACGAGGAACTTATGGTCAGTTATTTACTTCACATAAGGTAGCAACTTAAGACGTGTTTGCATTGGACAGACCATTGGTATATGGTGAATCATATAGATATATATTTATAAATGTAGATAGATATAATAATTTATTTTTAATCGTCTGGTTTACATGATGATGGTCTATTCGTCGCATGGGAACTGCATGTGTATTTTCCTCATCATTTATCGCTTCTTATAAGAGTACAAAACAATTCATTACATGTTTTTTTCTCTTATTTATCTTACATGTACATGTAAACTACTATATGTATTTTACTCTTGTAGTTATAGTGAAGTAAACTAATCAGGGATAGGAAGTTATACATTTGGGTAAATTGACATTTATTGTAGAAGACATTTGCATCGAGTTCCTTGTGTTTCGCCCGGCAGTTGTTGTAGATGTAGTACTTAGTATTATGTTATGCTTTCAAAAATCATCCTATTTTGATGCAACCGAAGTGAAAAATCGCAACCGCATCACTTTCATCATCACAAAATGTACCTATTCAAAAGAGGCTAGAACTGGTCAGAGGTTTTGTAGTGTAATGGGATTTGGCGTAGAAAAGGCTCAAGTATTACCTATTAGGACTGGTATGAAGCCGTGTTTTATTTCGCAGGCATATGTTTTATGTGGCATGTCTTACCATCTTATAGCACTTGTCGTCAAGCAATCCGTAATTAAGTGAATTAAATACAGGATTACCCACAATGCAGTGATGCTTTAGTATATATGTTTCTGCTTTAATTTCAATCGATAGGTCGACGTAGTTGACTTACAGAAAGATTGTTGTTCTAGATTCGAAGGAAAAAGGTCTCAACAAAGGGTCAGTAACGTTATTATTCGCTAGCCTAATTCGTAATTCCCTATGCTAATTGGATCGACAAACTTACAATATGTTGCGTGGCCATGTCTTTGCGTACAAATACGGGCAAATATTCCCTAATGGATATGGCTATGTACTAATAAGAGAGGCGTATCATCTCATTAATAGTTATGGCACGTTACTTCGCTGAAAACACATTCCGAAATCGTTTACTTAACATGGTGGTTATGTAATCTCGTGTTTTCAAACAAGTGACGTGTTGTAAAATGGTAAACAATATAAATCAGTAATGGTTGTTGTGTGCTGGGGGCAGTTGCATATGTTATGTACACATTCATTGATAGAGCGGACTACAGTCGCTGGACCAATCATTAATATTACAGTGGCGACGTATACATGATTTGGAGATTTGTGGTGATTTGTGAAATGTTTATATAAACAAAGGTACTTAGATGCAACATGGTATCTATCTTTTGCAAATTTTAAGAGGTTTCCATGTTCAGTTTGTATCTAATGGGTTAGTCTGCCTCTTTATGTGTGTGAGGGGCTTACTGCGTCCTGCACCCGTCATTTAGGATTTCCGGAGATTCAAGTATAGAATGCACTACCCAGGAGCACAAGTATTTAAATATTAAGCAGATTGCAACTTTGTCATAGTAGTTTGTTCAGAAAACCTATCCTTGTCTTTTCTTCTCCTTTTTTAAATGTGCTATTTAAGCAAAATGTATTTTGGATTTACGCTTCCTATAGCTCTTGAAATATACCCTCTCTCATTTTGATTGGTTTAGAACTCACGGTACCGTACTCCAATGTCACAAGAAATAACCTGAATGGGTACGTTTGGCCCTCCCTGCAACAAATTTTGGTCTCAAGTTTGAAACGCTCCATCTGTCCAAAACATCAGCTATAGTTTTATGAGATGATGTATCATTCTCAAATGAAGCGGACAAACAGTCAGAATTGTAAGGCGGAATATAGTCTGTCTCAATTATGATACCTATACTTTTGCTGCGTCTTGCGGGCATGGTCCAATTGCATTTTCGTCACCGCTCTGCAATGAGGTATTGTGCCACATACTCATTTGCTATAACCTTTAACCCACGTACGAATTCGAATGATTTTCACGTGGTCAACAACCTACTATAAGATTTTCGGCCGATCGTCGAACAGTTTCGCGCTCTCGAAACTGCCCAGTACAATGAGAGTTAATATATATACCATAATGCAACAAATCTTTTTTATCAACCATTTTCATATGTTCAATTTATTTAAAGACTTAAAGACGCATCACCATCGTACCAGATATCGTGTATGGTGCATTAAGTCTGACTATACCTCTCTACACCGACATAGTCTTAAATTACTTGTGTTCTGCTCGTGTGCTGATAAATTAATATTAGAAGGTACTCTTTGATTCTAACGATGACTGAACGACGTGTCATCTTTAATAGTTCTTTTACGATTATCTGATTCCTCGTCTGTTATTCTCTACTTAGTTTTACTTAATGGCATCAGAAAGTTCGGTTGGTTTACACTGATTGTGGATACGTTTATTTTGCTCAGGGTCAGTTTTGCTTAGTTTTTATTGCTTGCTACTATATGTTAGATTGATTTGAAGTAAGTTATTATTCGCTGCAGTGTATTTTAATAATTATCGCACAAATGACGTACAACTTAGAACCGTCATTGAGAAAATTGTTCACATGTTACGTTTTCTGCACTCTCATCATACCCATAAAATAACTTTGGTACTTCGGAACATATACTGCTTACAGTTCAGTTGGCGTATGTGTGATCCGTCATATTTTACCTAAAACAATTTTAAAACAATTATCAAGTTGGACCTAAACTAAAGAATTGACTCAGAGGAAGAATTGAGGAAAAATGAAAGACAGCTGGTCTTCCATGGCAGAAAAGAAAGTGAAAGGGATTGAATGTAACGGGTTTTAGTCTTCTTATATACGGGGAACGAAGGTTTTCATATATGACGTATATCGTAATTGGTATAGTAGTATATAATTATACTAGTAATATAAATTAGTAGTGTACAAGATTATAACTATTCATGATGTAGGGCGGGATTGGCGTATGATGGATATGGGTAGCAAATAATACATGTTTGTCGCCGGTTCCTTATTAATATTAGTGAGTAGACGGGACTTTGTAAAAACCTTAATAAATGCATGCTTATTAGCGTACTGTATAATTGTTTGTTTCGTGCTTACTGTGCAAATGTATATGGTGGTATTAGATACAATATAACACATGCTATTTCTCATATTCCCTATACACAAATGGGGTAAACTTGTAATCACGAAATCTGAATAAGAGATTGATGGTGGATCAAAGGGATACTGCTATGTTTAATGGTTATGGGTGGTAGATGGACCCACATCAATAAGATAGTCAGGTCATTTGTAATTGTTTTTGTAATGCCAACATACTGAGTGTACAAAATATTTTTTTTCCGTTCAGTCCATTGCATTCCCAGATTCAATGTATAATTATTCCATGCAGGACATCGGCAGTGGGTGTAAATGTACTTGTTGTATAAGGGAAATTAGAATTTAAGATGGACATCGACCGCTTATCGCAACATTGTATTACTGCTAGCATATATTCCAATGTAGCATATTAACAATGTCAAATTATTACCACGTGGGAACGGAAGCACTCTTCCTTACACTCGGCCATACCGGAATGCTTTACGTTTAGCTGTTATGCTAATGAGCTTCATGTGTTCCTACTCCTATAGCCACAGTAACATAATGCAATCTAAATAACATCTTATCAAACTTAGCTAGTGAATACGTTATTGAGGAAAACACCATAATAACGAAATACATAAACAATGGGTTAGTTCCAAATATATCATTATCTTTATTTCTTTGATGTACAAGTTGTAATTCATCTACATAGGAGTCGTAACGGTTTATTTCAATATACACAAACGTTATTAATAACGAATTATTTATATTGGTTCATGATTTACTATTCACAAAGTCAGTCTAAGATTCACGCTTCGGTTCAAAAAGAATATTAATTCAAAATAAAAACAAATTATTATAAACAGAACATGGAAAGAGAGAAAACGTCATCATCATATTAATGGTATATATAATGGTACATACATAATATTCATGTAGCCATTACATAAATAAAGCAAACACGTAAATTAATTTCGTAGCATTGGATTCACCGTCGATGAACTATGAGCTTGAACAGCTTGAACATATTGTAGTTGTATAATCCAAATCCAATTAGGAATGTACTTTCAAATTGCAACATGAATTAAAGTGTGACGCCATGGGCGATAATTTGATGTCAAGTGTGGAGATTGCCGCTTTACAGCAAACTCAACGAGAGAACTCACGTGACTCCATCCCATTGCGCGTCATTCCGAAAATCCGACCTTTCGCCACTTTGAATACATGGGAAATTCGTGTAACATTTGTTGTTGATTTACCAATGGAACCTAAGTGATACGGGAAGGCCATTTCATTTATGTAAGGAGTGAATGTGTACCTAACGGCCTAATTGGCTTGTGTCTAACTAAGCATTATTGTGCGTATATACAGGAATTGTGAGTGCGTCTATCCTTTATTTTGTATATATGCATTTCTGGGTACATATGTAACGTAATTGCACATAAAACGTGGAACATATTATAAAAGGTATATATATACAGAGAATAATACGTTTGTCATATATATCCGCAAAACATGGTACCCGCGTGTATTTAAACTACGAATGGTTGTACGCAAGGTCTTCAATGCTATCCAAATATGATTGCACTTACCAATGGGGAAGATTACACAGCCAGCCATTGTCCTTCTGTTTACCAATATGTGGAATTGTGTTATTTGTTACTGTGTTTTTTACCAAAACTGCTGATACGAATCAAGTCAGATGTAGTCACTGATAACGTGAGAATAAAATAATTGTTACGCGTACAAAATCGGATTCAAACTCGCTGCATCCTTTTCGATAATGATATTATGGTGACGATACGGCACTACTACGTTTATCAACCTATTGGCGAAGTAACGTTAAGTCTTAAGTTGTTTTCAACATTTTTAAGTCAGTTTTCGGATATGAATACGTTTTACGTCCATCGGACACACAACAATTGTAGAACTTTGATGCGCTAATTTGTACATTTGTTTTTATTTGATTTTCATTTTATTTTATTCATTCAGTCCGTAGTTCATAATTGAAAACTGCCACTATCTGCTTACCAAGCACATCCACACAATTGTTTTAATATGATTGGATTGACGGAACCAAATGATATGAAGGATATTCATGTTACAAATGTGTATCTTTTTTACATTTGAGATGGTGAATTAGGTTTTCTATTTCTACAAATTATTCAATAATCTGGGGATTTCGTCGTGGGTTTGTAACCCACAAACAAATTGTGTTAGAGGTTTTAAGAAATAAATGACCGTCAACGATACTCATTGCCAAAATGGCTACAAAAAATATTGTCTTTTCGATCTGTGTGAATGAAAGCAACATTATGCCAAAAATTAACAGATTGCATGTATAGTATAACAATACATCATATACTGATACATCTTCATTCAATAACTTTCCCAAAGTATCTGAAAGGAAATAACAATTTTCTGCGTTTTTAATAAAATATTTTATGGAATGCAATAATCAAAGCTAACTGGTATACAAATTATCTCTTAATTGCACGGACACATAGAATGACCCATGCTACTGTTCTATTCAATTCGATTCTAGAGGGTTATTAAACTGAGTTAAATATTCGATTAATATCAAACCGTCTACAAATCCATACAAATCTTAAGGGGACTCAATTACGTCTAGCCCAATTAATCGCCCCACAATTTTGGACACGATTCATGATCCGAGATTCTTTAAACACAGATATACCCAAGCTTCCTTCATCTTAACCTTCATCCAACCGGCCTACATCTACAGTGCAACACGTCTATACGTGTTGACGCGTAGCTCGTCACTGCGCTGCTTACCGGCTTCTTCGAGCATGTGCCCGGGTTGCCCGACCGTGAAGCAATTACGTAACCCCGGAATGTGCCCACAGAGGACGAAGGCGCCCTGTGACGAACCTGTTGCGAAAATCGCAACATTGATAGTTGAAGGGTTAAACCCAAATATATACTCTAAATAGTTCAGGTTTGAATACAATAACTGAACGTTAGAATCCACAAACTGTTGTCCTAATGCATTTGATTGAGAATGGAAGCCTAGTGAATATGCTTGTCTTCTCTTCAAGTTTCAAATGATAACGTAGTAGCCTAGCCAGTATTACTGATTTGGGGCCACATTAGAATGGTTATCAGTATACGGGCACATTTTAAAATGCAAAATGATTTCTTATTTTGACGATTGGTTGCAGGTTACGCCACTGCGGGGCAGCCTAAATATCGATACCATCCTGTTTCCGGAAACGTCCATCGTCTTTATCCAAAGAACATGTTTCCCGGTCTTTGGCAACAACTTGGCTATAGTGGTTTAAAAGCAACCTAATTCGGCAAGTAAATGGGACACAAATAACCCCACCACCAAAACCGTCTCTGCAGCAGGGTCGTACTATTCTCCAATGTAACCATGATTCTCGTTTTAGGGGCACGTGAGGGCTGTCGTGTATAACGGAGCGGACGTCACCTCTCCTTGCGGTGCGGTCATATTTAGAGTGAGATGGTATAGAGAGAAAGTTTTCCCCTCTCCTTTTTTTAGGTCACCCATTTTTTGTTTGTTTGCAGAATTGAGAATTGGGGGAATGCATGACCCAGCGCATCCCATCATCTGCTACGCCACTGGACGTAGGACATAGTTGCACTATATTTGTTCGTATACAATCATTATAGGACAGGCTTCCTCCTGACAAACTATCCTTTTTATCTTTTTCTTCTTCTTGGATTCAAATATGGACGTCCTTGGATCTGGTCTGGGTTAATATATCTTCACATATCTGGGGTATAAATCTTAATTAACTGATGTTATTAATTTGTATTTATATACCAACATTGCGGGGGGAATCCCGATGCAATGTATAGCCATTTGGCACATGACATTTTTAAAATTAAAGTATTAATTAAATCAAACTAAAATCTCTCAACCAAAATTAAAAACTGCGAAACTCTCCAGTCAGAATATCTCTTTCCAATCTCAAGATATAAACATCGAAAATGAACACTTCTTTCTAAAATATGACTTGACAAGCCTAAGTAAACAATAAAATGTCATTATTAGAGTGCTCATATGTTGAGAATCGGAGAAGATATTTTAATTCGGATTACAAGGTAATATAAATCGTTTTCTCTACCTCCAAGATAGTACTGGTTACATCTTGGGTTCGTGTCTCCATTAAGTAAATATGCTCTAAATAACAATTGCCTTATAATTTTCATAAATATAATTTAGAATATATCTATTATGCGATAGCCATTATATAGTTCCATTAATACCTTCTTGTGCAGGGAAATCGTGCTTGTTTATCTCGATTATGAGTAATCATGTAAACTGATAAACTGATTCCAGGAATTAGAAATATAACACGTATACCCAACTTGTCTGATAAACTAATTCTGCCATATGCCACCATTAATTTGTATATTGGTTATTTGAAGAATAACATCATATACATTATATTTATGAGCAAACTTCCCCCATTTTCAAAGTGTGGATATGTCGCCACGGCCATATAGCCCCTCCCGGTATTCCGCCAGTGGTTGTGGGCATTTCTGATTACTACAACAACAGATGATAACAATACGTTAACGCTCCTAGTTACCGTACTTCAGTGTTGCAGTAACAAGGTTATAATTGCAAAAGGCGCCATTTCAGACTTCTTGATATATTTCATGCTTCTTGATATATTTCATGCTTTGTATTACGAGTGCGGGTATGTGAAAGGATTATTGAAGTGGTCGGTCATCCGGAAGTCTTCCTTAGTTACCCGTCAACCGATACATTACAGTGGACGGCCAATCCGCGTGCTCAAATTTATGAACCGTGTTATGCACGCGCGAGCATATGACTCATTCCATTCAGTACACAGCGACCCATGGTCACGTGACGATTCTCTTAGTGCTCCGCCCATAAATTTATCGTAAAAATGATTAATTGGGTAATGAGTTGTCGTTCAAAAGTCATGCTCCTAATTAAGTATACATCCGATGTGACGCCTTGGAAACATGTTAGTAACTAACATGGAATCACTCATGGAGTTGCATCCCACTGAGTTGTTTCAAATTCACATTTCGATTGTAAAAATCCAGTAATATTAATCTTAATATTAACATAATATTTGTCTAAGCAACGCATATCGCAACATTTTGCATCTAGACAACAGTAAATTTTATTTTAGAATTTCATTTCTAATAATATTAGAACCTTCTCCGGATCACATATATCGTACCACGTCCCGACGTCGAATTCTACACTTATTTAGTTGCTTGGAATAAAGATGTTCAAACCACAAAAACAAATTCTCATTAAACCTGGGAATTTCGCGAAGTCATATAACTCACAACGTAGACTATTACAAAACAATCCATAATTTCCTTTTCGTTAAGTGTTGTTTCAAGTCAATTACTACGTCCGTGCCGACATATCTCCTCCCGTGACAACCGGCATCACTTCCACGGCGTATCTTTATTGACCCTTATAGTAAATGACGTAGGCGCGGTTCGGCGCTTTCGATTGTCCTTAAGTTGTTGTCATTGTAAATACTCAACTCTATCTGGTAAATAATTGACAAAACCTGTATCTAATAGGCTCCTAGAAGGGAACACGTTATGTTGTAATGCAATAAAACTTTCATCGAGGTTCTTTTAAGATTACCAAATCTTTCAATTAGCAGAATCCTGGAATCGTTTCATCGTAAATTCGCTTAAACGATTCCTGCTATAGTATGATACAAGTCCGTGAACCATGTATATCAGCCCTGCGAGATCGTCTGCCGAATACTGTGACGTCAGTATTGTCAGAACCTCCAAGTTCGTTACTCTTGGCGTGTACACTCGTAGAAGCTCTGTTAGCGTTATCTGCGGTGACGTCATTACTGCTGCGGTCTTCCGGTTTGGCTCCGTCAGAATCTGTGAAACAGGATTAGGAAGAAAATATTAGGTTACAGCAATGCAGATATAATCAATTGCTATGGATTGGTTATTATGATTGTTTAAAGTAACAAAGAACAGCTCAGTTTATCTTTATTGATTAATCCTATCAGAATTACGTGCCCTACAATACTCGCTTGAAATTCATACCACGCGAAAATACGTCTTCATCAACACATTCATGTCGTTGTTCATTCAACAATATGTACTTATTAGTTTGTCGCTTAAAGAGTAAAATGCATTTTGCTCTTTTGCAGCAGTTGTTTTCAATGTGACTCAACACGCATTTAACATTAAAGGTAAAGAAGACTTGTTAAAACGTGACAGTTAAAATCAAATGTTATATACTTTTAAAATACTTTTACTATATTTCAAAATGTTATAAAAGCCTAATGAGAGGAGGGGCCAAACCAGAAGAGCGCTCTATCTTGTTGTTTTCTATAACTATAATTTTGGTTAAACATTGAATAAATACAGCATTGCATTTATTTAAATTTACACCTATCGTGCTAATTTGAAAAAAGTGTGACGAGCAAAATGATCAACTTAAAAGACAACATATGCATACTTGATTGTTTTGTCTGTAAATTTACCAAATCCGGTTTCGCATTTTGGTGTTACATTGTAGTCGGGTCACAATATCATGTTGATTTGCCAGTGAACCATGGGGCCCAAACCGAAGGGCACAACCCACACTTGGATCACGAAAGCCATATGATTAGTCGCGGACCCGTACCCCCTCCCCAAAGAAAGAAAAACTTAGAATAGAGTTTCATTTAATACATTTTCTAGCACTCATCGACTTACTATATAACGCTAAGTTTATTTCTTTCACGTTACATATTGTTATATTGCATTAATATCTCGCCTAATTGCTTGAACATTTTAGATGGTTAGGCTTAACAAATTACCGTACTGTCAGTAATTGTTTGGCATCAAAGAGCTATAAAACACGTCCTTAACAATAATAATATATAAATTCAGTTTTATTTATTCCTGGTCCAAATAAAAGAAGCGGTTCTTCGAATGGAATTAATGATAAATACATAAAAAAATATTGCCAAACATCTCAGGAAATATTCACAAATATTA
The DNA here is from genome assembly GCA_027574765.1 of Molpadia intermedia. Taxonomy (NCBI): domain Eukaryota; kingdom Metazoa; phylum Echinodermata; class Holothuroidea; order Molpadida; family Molpadiidae; genus Molpadia; species Molpadia intermedia. Next base: position 3,190 of record JAODAF010099750.1, on the reverse strand, counting down.
AGGTATTTTCGTCAGGATCGACATAAGCAACACCTTTCACTTTCCTAATTGGTCCTATTTGTTATACACATTGAAGTAACTGTAATATATTCATACAACCGTGATTGAAACACAGTCTTACAATTGAAATATTGTAATAAACAGGTCTATATGATTTTTTTAATAAACAGGTCTATATGATTGTTTTAATAAAAGATTCATATATCAGGCATCAAATAAGTAATTTGAGACAGAACGTTCAACTCTACATACACACTGAACAGCAAACAACAAACGTACAACAAAGACCATAGTGTAATATTGTGTGAATCCAGCGACTCCATTATGTGATATTATTATATTAGAGTCCTCTGCTGATTTCCAGAGTCCTTAAGTACTGGGTGATCTTTGTCTTAGTTTATGATAACTGATGACAATAGCATTTGCAATCACATGCAATGTTAGTACGTACGCACATTAACCGTACGTCCATTAACCGTACGCAATCCACCATAGATGATATATATATACATACGGCTATGCTGATGAATGTTCCAAAATTTCAAATATACGTAATCCTTTGTACTCTCCAACCTACTATGTCCTTGTTTTATTACTTGGTTTTGTGTTTTCTTTGGAGTACACCTGTCCATATGTATATATATATTATAATTAAATATATATAATTAAATGTATATAATTAGATGTATTTTATCTTTGTATGTCATACGGTAACCAGAAATGTTATACATTCATTAGTTTATATTTCATATAAGATAATTTTACGATAAAAACCTTCATTTATCTTAGGCTATTAATATTCATTCTCAGTGTCAACAATGTTTTCGCTCTAGCAAAAGGACAATGCACTCCTATCGTCTGAGGACCTGTAACGGGAGACATGGAATTGCCAGGCGAGTCGATACACTTTTCTGAAAATACCACAAAATTATGGTCATACAATCATATAGTGATGGTTATTACTGAAAACCTGTGGTAGTTTACTTCCGATCTAATCTTAGTACCAACCAAATAAGAATAATTGAGTTTATATGAAAACCTACAAACCACCGTAATATAGTGGTATAGAGCGTCCACTTACCAATCGGTCCTAGGATCGAATCACCTTCAAGCAGAACGCAAGACGTTAAAAATTACATCCCCTAAAACACTTGCAAAGCGCCCTTTTTATATTATAAAGTACCCTTTTTTGTTAATAAACTGCCATATTTTTCATACATTGAAAATAGGCGCGAATCCTAGGAGGCCGCAGACATCAAAACTATCAAACAAATATAAAAAATATATTTTTGACTGTCATGTGTCAGGGAATCGCATCTAACGGTGTTTAATTTTAAACATTCTCTAGGAGCTTTGTGTGGGATTCGCGCCTGTGGTGCTCGCATGTTCAGGATTCGCTTTCAAAACATGTGGTCACCAAAATCGTGCCCCTCGAAGTTCGTGCCCCCATGGCTTCAGATGTATTCGGGTGATGACAATACTAAGAAGGAGTGACTGGGTACGATGTAGGGCTACCATTTTTAACATTAATGGCATCAACATTTATTGCTTTCAGACAATCACGGGATCCACTTCCACCAGAAATTTATTAATTCCAAATACTTTGTCTGATTCAGCTTGATTAACCTTTATATTGGGAGGTATTGAAGTAATAGTACTATTCGAGGATTCTCTGAAATCACTTTAGATATTGATCTATTGGATGAGTTACAGGGTTGTCTCTTGGACAGGATGATGATCGATAGAAGAAGGCACACATAACCAATAGAGAAGGCTGGTGATCATCCAGCATACGCCATATTTAAATTCATGACACGTATCCTGAGCTCTAAGTGATGTTACTATATACCAACTACATGATAAACCACATAGATTAGTGTTCACATACATGTCCGTTATATTATATATAATATAGAGATGACAACCCTGGTTACTGTAACCGAATTAAGTGACATACAAGGTCGAAAATGTAACTTAACTAGTGTGCAGCCATACTATTATGTCTGAAATTGCCAATGCTCTAGAATTTATAAAAATTAAATTATATAAAATCATTACACAATGGTTTTGTTACTTTTAATGTAACAAAATTAAATTTATCAGTATAGAACGTAGAATGCGTCTATTAAATCATATTAAATTTTAACATAAAACGGATGTGCAGTGACGGGATTTAAAAAAATTAAAACAAGCGATGTATCCCTTTTTGTTAAAAAAATTATATTTCGACCCAAACCCATTCATGATTTAGGTATTTAGGTCTAATGTGATAACCTTTGGGGAGTCTTGAGTTGCATCAGGTTCTAGCTCCTTGCTGCGATGTCTTTCGCCAGATGACTTCGATAACCCAAATGGCAGAGGTTGTTGCGCGAAAAGAAACGGATGCTCTACGTGCAACTGCCTCTACCATTATGGTTATCGAACTCATCCGGTGAAAGACATTTCAGCAAATGCATATCGACAAAAAGTCTGCAAATAAATCAAATTCTTATCGTGTTTCATGTGTCTTTGCCATGGGTATATTCTTGTAGGGTTTACCGAGATTGAAGATATTAGTTCTGGACTTGCTTGACATATTCTAGAATTTGCTTCGTATAGTATTGGTTGACGAGAAGAGAGGAGAATTCAAATGTTATTGTATTATAATGATTTGATCACGGTTCTCTGTTTCTGTAAATCCTTACATTACAATTGCCTGTTTTGATCGTCGTCGTTTCTTCGCCGAATTTTCTCTACGGATTGAGTGTGGGTTCAAGGTTTCCAGAAGGCCCTGTCGCAAAATACGTGTATACGCCTAGCCTATCTGTTAGATTACAACAAAAAATCAACCAGTAGTTTGTTATAAACGAAACCTCTTGCAACTAATTTCTTCCATAATGATTTTGCTTCTGGACAAAGCTAATCTTTTCTCGCAGCTTTTCAAGACTTTTTTGTTCACAGTTTGTAATTAAGTTTAGATAGTTAGAATTGTTAGTAATTAACGCCGAAGAAAGAGTATTCTCTTACAACATAAAACTTGAAGCTACATTTCAATTGATTACTGTTGGTAATAAAGTTGCATTTAAGTTTTATAGCCTCTAGATATTAATGATAGCGAAATTACCTGCCATAGTTTTATCGTTTCATTTTTGTTATGACAAACGTTGTAGTATAATAATTGAATAAACTTTGTCCCAATCATCTAAGGGAG
>JAODAF010099639.1:0-10821 GCA_027574765.1 Molpadia intermedia | reverse complement strand
ATTTTTGAAGGTTTTGGTAGTGTCTCTGCTGAGAATTGAACCTGACACTCTTGTAAGTTATACAATTTTGGTGTATGACTCAGTCATCCATCTTGCTTTAGTTGATAATTCAGTGTCATGAAGGTTTGTCATTTATTGTCCACAGATGCTGTATAAATCACCCAAACAGAAGAATCATTCAGGACTCATTGATCCACACACCCATGATACAGGACCAATAATGAGCGTCAAGGTCGACAAATACCATATAGTGTTGTGGGAGATATTACTAACTGCATCCGAGCTCTCAGTCATCCAAAGTAAGTAATCACTTGATTTCACTGAAGGGATGAAGGATACAAATGCAAGCAAAGAATCAAGTCTCCGCAGGCTCTTCATGACGGTCATTGCAGCCATTGAACATTTCCGTGTTGGTCTTCAAATATTCAAATAGCAGCACCAGTGTTGAATTTCATATGAAAGTTTGAAGATGTGTATGTTATTTGCTCTTGTATCCTACAGAAACCGTAGCAATGCATGGGCCTGTAAAACATGGGTCTGTGACAACAAGCGCTATGATAAGTACACTGGATAACGGTAGTAATCTATAGACTAAACTGAAACAGTTTAATAGGTTTTTATGCCATTTTGTTGCCATATGTATTTTGAAATTTTGAAAGGGAGAGCAGGATTATGGGCAAAGTTGAAGAGCATGTAAACTCTGTAAATTGTGCTAATTTTATTTACCCCCACCCCAAAAATACACTCTCTGCATCTCTCATCAGGGAAGTGCTTTGCTTGGAGGTGATCTACCTCCGTCTTGTGACCGGCTGTGAGGATGGCAAACTCAGAATTTGGAACATGCTGACTGGTGACTGCTTGCGAGTTATGAGGGGTAACAACAGGTCCGACCCTATCCTGGCAATACATCCTTGTGGAGAAAGGTAAAGAAATATATCTTACTTTTTTATGCTGGCAATTGAAGTACAATGTTAGCATCATAATCATCAGTTTCTGTCATATTTTCATATATTGCATTCTTCTTGTATATCAGTGGTTTAATTAAATTTCATTTATTTGTTGGTAATTTATTTTAAAATGAATTTGTTAAAAAGTGAATGTTGGTTCTGATGCCACAGGCTCAGGAACAATTATAAATGCGTTCATGTTAGCATGCATGTGTATTGTTAACTCTAGAATAACTCAAGCATAGTAGTAGGCTATAGCACTAGATTGATTTATATCAGTTATATCCAATGTGGGGAAGGTGGGAGGGGTTGCGATAGATTGCCCCTGATGATTTGTTGCATAGTCTTGTTGAGTATTACTTGTTTTGGATGTAAAAGTTGCAATATTCAGGAAATTGTATCAGAGTCATTCTGAGGCCATTTTTTTAAACTGAAAATATTTTAAATTTAATTTATCTTTTCTTAGATTGGCTTTAAATACAATTAACAATGTATGAAACTCCTTCGATACAAAAATCATTTTGAGGAAGCGACTCTGCGACATCACAGTTACGCATACATTAGAGCTAACCCAAAGTTGGTGTCCCACAGGTCGGTGAATTTGACTAACGGAGGAGGAAAAGTTAGAGAGGGTGAACTGTCACACAGTGGTCGCTCCTTGAGCCCAAAAAGAATGGAGCATGAATTTGTCCAAAATATTAGATTGACAGATAGTATGAAGGGGAGTGTTTATCATAATATAACGGATGGATGCTCAAAATCAACATTATACCTGAATAGGTGCGGAAATAGTAGAATAAGGTCAGCATATTCAGTACCTTTGAATGCAACATCCAGAGTTCCATATAAGTCACATTCATGTAGCAGTGACCCCATCAGAGACTGCTACCAGTCTAGGATTACAAAAAGGTGATCAGTTCTGGGAGCTGACTGCGACTCATCCCCAGGGCATACAAATGGAGTTTCTTCCAACCGCAAGACCTACCACAGCAGAATATGTCGCTAGTGAGAGAATGAACAGATCTGGTTTACAGATGCCTTTAAGGATCAGCAGTGCCCCAGTTGGTGGTAGACGCACAGCTCTATCACGACAAGTTAGTTTGTCAGAGATTAAGTCACTTCATAATTCACAGAAGCGGATTAAGAGATACCCAGTTAAGAGAGAAAAGTTGTTACTATCAGTTGGAATAATTGAATCTGCCAAACAGCCTGATGATCCCGTGGTAAATAAGGAACACCGCTGGGAATACACTGACAATCGATGTTCCGAAACCAACAGGGCCACCGTCTGAATCTAGTGGTAAAAGTGAGGAAGAAACAGAAGAAGAAATCATGACCAAAAAAAGATTGACAGAAAAAGTAGTCATGCCAATCCAGAAAATTGTATTAGATGTTCAGCCACACCAAAGCATCCATTCCAAGAGAGTACCTTCTACGATACCAAAAGGCAGTCACTGCCGCGGCAGGCCCCAGACTGCCCTCTCAAGGGTGTCGTCTAGGTCAAAGGTCAAAGTTGAGGGTCAGAGAAAGTGTAAGAGTGCAGGTTCAAGCAGAACATATCAGTGGAACTATTCAAATAATGCTTCTCCATCCAGAAAAAAGAAATATCACGGTTGGACTACGTCATGTACTGAGTCAATGCTGGTGCCTCCGATGCTCATGCATGGTAAAAGTAAAGTAGAACCAAGAAAGCCATGGAGAGTTTCATCTGCGGTCCAGACAACAGTAGGAAAAATACAGACCTCACACGAAGTGAAGAAAAAGATAGAAACTGAGAACTCTCAAAAGAAGGTATGGAAAGCCAAAGCAACAGGGAAGACACACCATGATTTTAGTTCTCCTCCGAAAAGAGTCGCCCCGGAAATTGGAGAGTGCTTTATTTCTCCATTTTCAAAGAGATGATATCAGTTGCAGAGCTACATGTAGAGATTTCAGGCGAATTTGACTGTTTGAGGTGCTTTGTAGTGGCTAAAATGCCAATTAAATCATTTAAATTTATTTGGCGAGTCACTGGATAATATTCAAATGGATTAATTCTGCTTTGTGTAGAGACATTAATTCTATCAGTCTATGCATTCTTCTACATCTATGCCAGTCTAGGTTTGTTTTATTATCTATTTTGTATTTAATTTCATGCAGTTATGCTTATATTCCAATTTTGTTTTACATTTTCATTTGCAAATTACCATAAACTATATTTTATAAATGTATGCATTATATCAAGACAGAACTACCCTCTTTTAAATCAGAACCTCAACTCTGAACTCATTTACTATACTTCAGAAAACCACTTTACCTTTGTAATTTTCAATATTTGCCTTGTAAACTGATGGCTTCCAGATTTTGTGTGCTAAAACAATATTGTACTTACATTTGGTTTATGTCAGTCTGTATTTTTTTATAATGTTTGATACTTTGAACCTCTTATAATTTTATCATCTGTACTTTACAGGATTTACAGGACAGTTTATCATTATTTCATTTACCTTTAAAAATACTGTCCCACATAGCCAAGTCAGGGACACTGAAAACCTTCAACATGCAGTATGCAATCGATAAATTATCTACAGACTATTGTTCATATCGATCATAGACACAAGTTAGAGTAATGTTCCACAGGATGTCAATGACTGACTTTTGCCATTGCGTGCTATGCGGTACAGTACCTTTAACCATTCCTGTACTAGACTCTGCCAAGTGGCACTCTTTTTCTTGTTCTGCAAAACGGACAGCTTGATTGTAGCATTTGTTGAAATGTTCAGACGGACATCTTCGTATACACTGATCACCTCGTTGACCTACCCATACGCCTGGTATATGTCCTTACCCCGGGCCCGTAGCCAGCTTTACATTTTTGAGGGGGAAAGTGAAGTGATTTAAAGTAAATTCATGTTCAAGTTCAAGAATTTTCTGTCCGATAGTATTATTTTTTGAGGCTTAAATATGATTATGATTTGTTCTTCTTTGAAGCCTGTACTAGACTCTGCCAAGTGATGTCATAGACCATAGCATTCCAAGAGAGCATGACAACCAGGATGAATAGAGGTGACTTTCACAAGTAGATAGTTCAGCCTAATTCTCCCATGACTGATTTGTTTCAGGGTTGCCAGTTTGGCATTTTACCGGCCAAAAGGTTTTGGCGTTTCCAAATGGGCTGCCAATTGAAACCAGAAAACTAAGTTTTGTGATTCCTTGCTTATCAAACAGGCCAAATTACAGTAATGGTACAGTGATATTAAACTTGAAGGATTAGTCATATCATAATTGTTTATAGAACTACTCATTTTGTGACCACTATTTGTATTCTCTACTAAAATCCATTGTACCCTTCCACTCACTATTAGTACACATTGTATACAAGTAGGCATTGTTGAGTTAGCCTGATTGAAATATTTTCAGTGTTTGACCTTACATGACTATTGAAATCAAAAGCATTCTTCTACTTTGTAAAATGTGTGTAAATGTGGTGTATCCAAGTTGACATCGTTGAGTTTGCTTGATTACAAAGTTTTCAGTCTTTGACCTCCGTTGGCCTTAAATGACCTTTGACCTCTACTAAAATCAAAGGAAACCAATTATGAATTTTATCCAAGTTGACATTGTTGAGTTAGCCTAATTAAACGTTTTTTTGTATTTTGACCTGAAATGACCATCAACCTCTACTAAAATCGAAAGCTATTCCTCTCACTAATAGTGATCTATGTACCAAATATAAGATTTATCCAAGTTTGCATTGTTGAGTTTGCCTGTTTACAAGGTTTTTACTTTTTGACCTCTGTTGGCTTTAATTGATCTTGACTAAAATCAAACAATTTTTTTCTACTCACTATTGGATACCATTTATGAGTTTCATCCAAGTTGGCAATGTTAAGTTTGATTGAAATCATTATTCTACTCTCTAAGGTGGACCTACACACCAAGTATGATACAAATACACTGTTGCCTCATTAAGTTAACTTGATTACAAGGTGGGCATCACACACACATACTTGTAAAGACCTGCAAACGAGGATGTGTGTGTTTAACTATCCAACCGTAGACCCACTTTGATCAGCCTGAAAGTTAAATGGTGCCAACAATAGGGATCATCTACTGCATGTGACCAACGTATACCAAGTATGGAATTGATCCAGCATTTCCTTCTTGAGTCATGTCATGTTCACCAGCTCAATGGTCATACACGCACATGCCAACTCGACTGCATAGGTTCCGATAATAAAAATAAAAAGGTTACAGGCTATAATACTTCCAATTAAATTTAATCAAAAATAAATCAAGGCACCAGTCTATTAATATCAATATCTGCCATAAAGTAATAATACCTCTACAATCTGTTTGGCTAAGAAGTTTTCAAGAGTAAAAATATTGGAATCAATTGTGCTCTAATAATCTTCTTAAACAGAATTCTTTTTATGAATCAAAATATCAAAAAATTAAACTTATTTATTACTAATGTTAAATATGAAGAAAAAAAAAATTAAATAGTCTGGTAATCAATCATAAGCATGTGATCCCTAATGCTTACAACAACCCACCACACATGTCATGCATTATGTGAACACACTGAATATATACATATATAATACATGCAGAGCAGAGTGGAATATCGGCTGACCCCACTGGGACTAGAACCCAGGACCTGTCCAATGTGCAGTTACCTTTACCAACTAGGCCATGAGGTCGGACTGGCAGATTGTGTGACCAGATGGAAACACTATCTTCCACTGAGTATATTTAACCTGCTATAATTTAAAAAGATTTCATAATTTGCTAATAATTACAGGTTTCAAAATACAATTTACTAAAACTTTTACTATAAAATGCAACCAGAAGATTGTGATTCCACAAATTACAATATTAATTAGAATTAATAAAGTTGTCTTTAAAATCAAACTATAAACAGGAAAGCTATTTATAACTCCCAAAATAAAATTTGCATAATAATAAAGGCCCATTCACAATGATCAATGTTGTCACAATTGTACAAAACATGTAAAAAAATAAAGTTTATCATGAATGTCACATCTCTAGCCCATAGAAGCAATGTAATCCTAGGGGCGGATCCAGGGGGGCTGTGGTTGTTGCATAATAATAGATTCCATGATAATATTACAAGATATATAATTATGTGAGAGAAATGCTGTCATCACAAACCCTTCAAACAAGAACCCTCCCCCTCCCCCTCCTCTACTCCCTGTGCCGAATCATTTGAGCTGCATAGTTACATGAGATGTATTACATTGACTTACTGTATGCAGGCATCTGTGCATAAGTTGCTTTTTAGAATAATGAAAAGTGTTTTACTGTCACTAAATAAATAAAGCTGTTGATAAAGCTATTGCAAAATTGGTTCTAAACATAGCAATTTATAGAGAAAAAATCCTCAAAACACAAAAGTCATTTATATCAATATATTGTGCAATTAAATCACAAGGTAATATGTGTAGGTAGGTGGGGGAGAAAGGAGAGGGCAAGAACAGTTCTGCCCCCCCCAATTTTTTTTTTTTTTGAAATGGCCCCCCCCCCCCGTATGCCTATGTTCAAAATAGAAACAAAAGATGAAAGAAAACCTGGCAAGTGTTTTGTCATAGGTATGACATACATGGGAATGTCTGCTATATATACAGTTGCATAGAGGGGGGGGGGTCTATGCCCAGACCCCAATATTTCTGAAAATGGAACCAGCAAATAACTAAATGATGAATACTAACTTGCCACATCACAAAGAGGTCTTTGTGTTCTAAAAATCTAAAACTGGCTATATGACCTAGACTATTTATAATTCTAAACAAATGATATAAAATTAAAATTTGAATAATTTGCACCATTTTCATTGGCTAATGGCTATTAATATTGCATAAAATAATATTGAAGAAAATTTCAAATATTGTTTTTGGATTATCCAAGACACCTGGTAATTTCAGGGCCTAAAAATTTACATATATGTACAACTTATATTCAAAACTTAGTTAATTTATTCATAACATTCTATCTTGATTATGCAAATTCATTTCAGCACTTAAACGTATCAAAATATCACAACTTGCATTGCTACTGGTAAGCAAGGTGAGCATGCATGTCACTCCTATGTTAGACAGAATCATATCAATTGATGGTATAGTATGTCCCTGGAAGTTCTTTCGAACACCCCTACTAAAACATTTAATTTAACTACAACTGATTCAGAACACCATTAAGTAGTATAAACAAGTAGATTTGGCTTCCAAAATAAAAAAGGATGTAATTTGCAGTACATTTATTGCTTAAAAAACGCTATGTGTTCCAACTTTCAACCAAATCAGTGAAATTTCTGCACATAACTTTTCTTACAAAACCAATGATCACTCTCTCTTTTGGAGTTGAAATTGAACTCTTTTTCCTGGAGTGATCGCTGAGGGCATTCCATTAGATGAATTTCACTCTTTGGCTTTAAGAGTGTACATATATGGCTCCTGGTAACTTTATAGGTATTGGAATATGTTATGTCTAGCTTGCAGTACTATGGGCAGCTTACACTTGTAAATATAAAAGTTGCCAAACCACTTGTTAAAATGACTACATAGCCATGTTATTACATGATTTACACAGTAAATTACATTGTCATACCATTAATTACCATTAGGCCTAAATGTAGGTAAACATTGTTATACTATCATTTAGTAAATGATTCACTCACTAAGGCTGATATAAGTTAATTATAATATGAATTTCATCTTTGTTTTATAATACATGGGTATAATACTAATACATTTACTTTTAAAACGCTTGTTCTGTAAGTGTTATACATAAGTTTTATAATGTGCAATGTATTGGGAATTGTGGTACAGTTTTAGAATAATTTTGAACCAAAATACATAGGCTTTATGATTATTAAGTGTATACTATAGTACCCAGAGTCATTTTTAGTACTACATGTATAGGACTATAATCCCCAATTTAATACCAGTATGGAGTAACACTTATATTCATGAAATATATTTTACAATATTTAACAATATTCAAGTGCAGCCATCTATTTCACTTTTTAAGAAAAAGGTAATTAATGATATTATTAAAGAGTATTAACATAGTTGGGGTGGAGAAGGGATTGTTACCTATTCTTCTTTTTCTCTTTTTTCATATAAATTAATTTCCTTCATTCATGTATTTATGGTTAATAAGGGAGTGTTCTACTTTGCCTTTACAGGTTTGTCTAGAATACTTCCGTTCAAACTTAATGTACATGTATATATAGCTGTATTAAGTGACAAGTTGGGTCAAACTAGACTCCTGCCGTGTACTTCCATATTGGGAGTGGGGTTGCCCAAAGAGGAACATACAACCCTCTACTCATCCCCCATAGCTACACAACTGTCTTTACGCAGATTATATCTTGTTTCTCTTAAAATTAATATCATTCCTACGAACAAGGACTATACATAATGATACTGTCCCTCTCAACAGTTCGTCACTGTTTTTTGAAGCCATTAAGACCAGTTATTGAAATATTGAAATATGTTCCAATATTTTAATTGTTAGTACATGACTATTATGGAAATATTGAAATATGTTTAAATATTTTAATTGTTAGTACATGACTATAGGTGTGCCAAAATTTATTCCTGCCTTGTAATCCAATCCAATAAGGAAAAGGGGGGTGGGAGGTTGCCAAAAGAACTTTGGAGTTACATAATGATGCTGTCTCCTGAACTGTTCTCAGATTCTTGAAGAACCAGTCATTGAAATAATGAAACAACCGTAATGGTTAATAGCAGCTAGCTCTCAATGAAACAATATTATTTCCTAAAGCCCTGAGTATCTCAGTAGTTTGTTCCAATATCTAGGCACTGCTACTATACTGTGGGATATTTACTTTGTGAGAGGATTACATTCCTGTCAAATATTAATCTAAGAAAAAGAAAAATTGGGTATTTGGGCTAGATGTGAAGGGAAATATGGTTTAACAGTTGATATGGATTTTCCTTGATGCAAAATATTTTAGCAGCAATGACACAGCTTCAACAAAGAAAGACATATGAAGACCAGTTGATGAAAAATTTTGTCGCTTCAGAAAGTAATGGTTGGTATGCATGGCCGTAGGGGACCATTGTGTTCAAGGGGGGAGGTGACATTTTGCCAGACTTCAGAAAACTACCCTTCTTGAGACCAAATTATTGCCCAGACGGGAGGTGGGGGGATTGTCACTCCGTCTAGAAGTAGAAACGTATCGTTTTGCCAGAGAATAACAACTATACTCTTCTTTTCTTGGAACCAAATTATTGCCTAACTAAATTATTTTCTAACGATGGAAAAGTTCCGTTTTGACCGAGAATATCATTTTCTTTTCTAGGGGCATAATTATTGCCCAGACGGGGGAGGGCTCATTCCGTTTAGCCCGAATGAGGCAACATTTCTGCCCGATTATGGTAGGTATCTGACCAACAGGGTGGTGGCTTCCCCCCAGCCCCCTGACTCCTAAGGCCATGTTGGTATGAATGTTACTAGTTGGTGATTTGAAAGATATGAAAAGCATGGATCAACTGCAAATCAATGTATTCACAGCGGTTCTATTGTAGTTTTGAAAAGCTATCTAAACTTATCTGCAATAAATCTTTCAATTGGCAGTAAGAAAATTTAAAGAAAATAATGAAATGATTTTTATTAGTAGGAAAAAGCTGGATGACACTTTCCTCTAAAAATAATTTTGCTGATCAATTCCATTCTTGATATATTTATATTTTAGAAAAATTTTCAGAAGCTATCAATTTCAATTATTACATAATGATATTAATGCAGTTCATTAATTGAGCTGATAATAAGGTTAGAAATACAACCCAGAATGTTGCTAATACCTGATGGTATCCTTCTGATTACCAGAATATGAAGATCTGTATAACAGCTCATTGAGCTGATAATAAGGTTAGAAATACAACTCAGAATGTTGCTTATACTTGATGGTATCCTTATGATTACCAGAATATAAAGATCTGTATAGTAGTTCATTGAGCTGATAATCAGGTTAGAAATACAACTCAGAATGTTGCTTAATATACTTGATGGTATCCTTCTGATTACCTGAATATAAAGATCTGTATAGTAGCTCATTTATGCAAACTGGAGGCATTTTGCATTGCAATTGATGTTCTACTGCTGTTATATGTTATAAGTTATCTACTACAAAAACTCGGTAAATATGGTTTCTACATTTTTTTTCACAAATAGAAAATCAAGCATGTTTCAAGCAATATTCCAAGACCAAAATAATATTTTCCATCACATGCAAAATTAATATTTTTCCTGCAAATAGTATATATATATATGAATTTGCATAATATTACCATAAAGTTATAATGTTAAAGGTGCATTTCAAGGCCTTGCAAATTGGACCAATCAAATTCAAATGTGTATAAATCGTGTTACCATGGTGACACATTATTTGAAGCCTTATGACAAGCTGTAAAAGATCCTTAACATCATTAAAGTATATTTTGAAAACAAATTGCTGACAGCACCATATTTTTCATTGTATATCTCTCAGCTACTAATAATATGACATTGAAGCTAATGAACACCAATGACATACCAAAATACTAGCCTTCAAAACCAGGATACTTATATTTGAACCTGATTTTTATAATTGAAGGAGTACTGAACCCTGAACTTTTTTTTGGAAGATATATATTGTAGAGCAATGAAAGACAAGTATTTTAACAAAAACCGCATTCAAAAATTTTCTTTAGTTTTCAAGTTATCAAGTTTTTCAAATTTGACAAGTTTAAGACTTGAAGCAAGTCTAAGATGTCATGCATGACAACCAGTGATGTTTTTATCTTGGTTTGTTAAAATACAAAATATATAAATAGAACTATCACTTTTAAAAGTTTTACTCAAAATA
>JAODAF010099528.1:0-10825 GCA_027574765.1 Molpadia intermedia | reverse complement strand
GGAAGAAAGAGAGTAGAGAAAAGACACACAGACGTTAGGTTGGGGGGTGTGACCTTTGCCGGGGGGGGGGGGGGTGGGGGGGGGGGGGGGGGGGGGGGGGGGGGGGGGTGAGACACCCCCACACACCCCCGGTCGCGACGGCCCTGCATATAGGGGTACAAATAGGGGTGGGTAAATACTCCATGGAGAGAAGTTTACATGTGGGGCGGGTAAACTCGGATGACGATTACATGTGGGGGTGAATAAACTCACTGTTAATACTTAACCCATACAATTTTTATCTCATCAATAGGCCTATGAGTTTTATTCTTTTGAAATAATTCAGTTATTTGTGTCGCCATCTTTATAATGGGGGGGGGGGGGCACCGTTGTGTATCATTTTACCATATCTGACATATTATTTGTATTGGGGCTGCAGTGACGTTACTTCACAACTAAACGTTACTAAACAACTATCGGACAAGCTCTGAGTCATGTATCTACAAGCATCCAAGTACGATACAATGCTGCACAGACATTGTATATTCCGTCACTATGGCTACGACAGAATACTTTGACGTCACATGGAAAACTCAGATACAATATGACACTATAAATTATAGTACCACGGAAGAGTAACCCTTGAATAACAGTTTATGGTTTCAATAATCGATGTGGAGCGTCATCAATATATTGACTCATATCGCTTGTAGTATTGGTTTGTATTATTTCCCGTCTAGGTTTCACTTACAGTGTGTATAGTATACACTATACAACAACATATCAAACAAGGAACAATATAATGGACATGGAGTCAAATTGAATGTCATCCTGGGGAGGCGTCTAGAGGGGGTGCATTCTCCTCTGTTTTAAATAAGAAGTGCTTGGGATACAAAAGGGTGCTATATGTTTTAACTTTGCATGAAACTATGAACCTTCAAGAAAAAATATTTTAGTGACCCTCCATACAGGGCTTAAGGTCACAAAAGGTGTATGCATGTGGTGGGGATGGGGGGGGGGTGGTGTGGTGGTCAAAATGCATTTGTGTATATCACCAGAAAAAAAGTGAAAAGGCATGTCATCCCAAATAGATGCCCATGACTGTATCATTAAAGGTGCAAATGTTTATTTTTGTTTTTGAAAACCAGGAGTGATCTTATAAAGTTCTAGGCAAAGATGAGTCCAGAAACCAGTGACGAAGCTAAGCTCATCATAGGCCTATATGCGTTGAATGGACACACGGCCCTAGTATGACACTCATTTTGACTCAAAGGCATCTAATGTTTCAATTTCGATTGTGGGATTTACTTTACCACCCCACCTCCACTCACCCTATCGTTGCGTTGTAGTATTCCTATATGCACACATTTTCATCATTCCGTGAAAGCGCAGTGCACATAAGGAGGTTTGATAAATGAAATGAAATACTGAAAAGATGATGATGATCACGTTTTCACCCACTACAGCCAATCATATATACCTACTGTAAAACTTACATCCCATTGTTTCCTATTCGAAAACAACATATATACAGATATTGCTCAGGTTCATCATAACGCATATAAGACATATATAATAAACCGCGTTCAATAGGTAATATCGATCGCCAACCATCCAATTATAAACCATCTTCTGTAGATAACTGTAAGACACATTCTATGGTTCGGCGTTTGAAATTTATTATTGCTTCTGTGTTGCATAATTCGCTCAATAACGCCCTTTGAACACAATAATGTTCAACACGAAGAAATACTTTATTGCGGCGATTAGTTCAGTCTTGTTATTGTGGATATTATTTCAGTGTGGTTATACAACTATATACGCCGTAATGTTGTTGAGGTTGAGTTCGGTGCATTTTTAATCATATATTCACTGTTAACAACATTTCTCGCCCTACGATTGGCGGGTGCGTACGTGGATTATCTCATATTACGTAATATTTATTCTGGATTTTACGCAGCATTCGTCGTAATGTTTTGTACTGGATTACCTTTATAAACTACGGTAATGACGGGATATACCGCACTATACAGTAATGTCGTTACAATATCCAATATTGTAGGCCCTATAATATAAAACAATGTAGATTTACTTACAGTGCTGGGGAACACCAGTCGAAAAATGTCATTATATAATCATATATGAATCATAGACCACCGATTGCTGAACCTTCAAAATAGTTGTGATTTTCTATATATAAACTGCAGTAGAGGTAATTATATGGATTAGCCTATAATGTATTGTTAATGTTAGAGAAAACTTTGATCAAGAAACGATTTTATAAGCGGACCTTTTATTGTCCTATTTTATACACTAAGTCACAAAGGATCAAGCCGCCTCCATCTCTGCATAATGCCACATCATTTTAAAAGGAGGTTCCATTTACTTTGCTGCACAAATACATATTCCTACGATGTTGAACAAATGGAGTAAGTACTTTTTGTATTTAGCATATACACTCATTTATAAGTTTAGTTATTTTCAGCCGCTGACGGTCGATCACGAGCTTAGGCTAAAGAGGGCCATGTTCGATAAATGGCCTTAATTTATGTAACACATTCGAGTCTTATAATTGACCCCAAATCTCGTGCAAATCACAAACATATCTTCCGCTTCACAATACTGACTAATTGGTCGTTAGTTTCAATCGAGCTCTTCGGTGACGAGCTTTTAATAATTCCCAACATAAAAAAAAGAGTGAAGAATAATAAACAGCAAACTATACGCAACAATTGGATGACAACTGTCGGGGTTGTGGTGTTGTGGACAACCGAGTCGTTCGAAATAGTATCCAGTCTCATTATTACGTACATATTAGTCTCCAGCCCATCCACATGAAACATTTTCACATTTTACTGGTTTAGATGGACGTCGGAAAATAGTTTGAACCAAACCAAAATAAATATAAATAAAATAAATTCGGGCGGGGTACAAAGTCCCTATACGCTTGGGTTCAACGATGCTTAAGTGTGCACGAGCATATAGTGTTGCTATGAAGAGCTAAAAGCGCCAACACGTTTAATTTATCACATATACGTCAATTTCAAATCAAACATAGACAACAGCAGAGAACATTCAAATGTTCTCTGTGATTACAAATACACATTGCACCCACGTTGAAATGTGTTTCGTCTTGGCATACAGTTCGCATGAAGATATATTAAAGTGCACTGCAATGATACATTGAGTGTAACGTATGTCTTCTCTTCATAAGTTGATGCACATACAAAAGTATAGTATTTTCAGTTCGAAATCTCCTCAACGTGATACGTATCCAGTTGCATTTGGCCCGGGGATATGCGACATCACGCGGATGTTATCGAGTGTTTACCGATTTGTCGATTTTTAATGAACTTCGTTTTTTTCTTACAGGATGCCGATAGAACCGGCGCAGCCCCACAGAATGTCTTCGCCCTCGGGCTCAAGTATATCAAGTAAGTCCCATTATAACCAGTCATGGCAGTCAATGCGAGATTTCAAGAACCGTTTCGAAATGCAACTTAATATTTTGAGGCACGTGTTGAGTTGCCTTCTGGGGCAAGTGTGCTTAAGTTGCCCTTTGTGCGCATGTTTGGTCGCGTCTTTGAGTTGCCCTCTTGGGGCGCGTGTTTGACTCTCTGGGGCGCGTGTTTGAGTTGCCCTATGAGGCCGAGTGTCTGAGTAGCGCTCCGAGTCGCTTGTATGAGGTGCCCTCTGGGCGCATTTTTTGAGTCGCCCTCTGGATCAGGGGCGCGTGTTTGGCTCTCTGGGGCACGTGTTTGAGTTGCCCTCTGAGGCGCGTGTCTGAGTAGCCCGTCGAGGCACTTGTATGAGTTGCCCTCTTGGCGCGTGTTTTGAGTTGCCCTCTAAGACGCGTGTTTGAGTAACCCTCCGAGGCGTGTGTATGAGTTGCCCTCTGAGGCGCTTCTTTGAGTTGCCCCTCTGCATGGGGCACGTGTTTGAGTTGCCCACTTGGGTGCGTGATTAATGTTGCCCCCTGAGGCGCGGCGCGTGTTTGCATTGCCCTCTGGAACGCGTGTTGATTTGCCTTCAGGGGCGCGAGTTCTAGCAGCATAATCGTACTCCACTGTTATTGTTTTGCTTTGTTTCTTTACCGTATATGTATACCAGTGGCGTAACTAGGGGGTGGGGGCACACTCCCTAACAACGTTATCGACCACACTGCAAATTTGTCAATTATTTGACATTGGAAATTATTGAATCTCTCACAAACTCTCAAAATCAAAGCGGCCTTCCATTAAGAACACATCGACCATGACTGGGATATAGGCTATTACATATTGTAAACAGAAATGGGGGAGGGGGTGGCGGGCAATTCTTCTGAAAATGACCTATGATGGCTTGTAATGTTTCATTTACGACATGGTGTCGTCAACTATAACATGAATTTGGAGTACCAAAAACCAGACCAGAAGGATTTTTTAATGATTTTCTCTATTTTAGCGATTCTTGTTTCCTCCATAGGTGAAGACTCGTACGACGGAGAAGGCTTCCGAGATCCGTATCTCGTCACCCTCCATTTTGTCACTGACCCGGGTCAAAGTTCATCTCTTAAAAATACCATCCAGCCGTTAATCGAAGGCTACGACCCTGCATTCAAATTGTTTAATATCGCTGAGCGAAGCCGGACGAATGGCATTTCAAATTCCATGGATGACTATCTTCCTGCCCTTGCCGTAGTCCTGTTTATGAAATATACCGAAGATATGCGCGATAACCGTATCGTACAAGCACAATTGTACTTAGCCGGTAAACCGTGGAAACTGCATCACTCTTCTAGCATATCCGGAAAGCATTTACTCTGTGAACCATTTTTTTACACAACACAAACAGAAATGCCGCTTTGGGCGGTAAGACAGGTGCATTATGGGAACGAACATTTGAGGTTTATGATTTACTCGAGTGCGGAAGGTTGGGAGGATATGATTCGATTTTACAGTCTTCTTTTGGCTAGGAATGTCGACTACCAGCGAGATGACTTTTGTTACTTTTTGATACACAGTAGAAACCGCTTTGATATCCAGCTGGCCATTAAAAAAGTACCTAGTGAATATTCAGTGCGACTTTTGAACTCGGCCTTCTTACAATTCAAAGTGCGCGAAGCGGGCGATTTGGTACCTCTGTTGCCTAATGCATGCAGCCCTATCAGTCCACAAAGATGGCAGACGACCGATCCTGACGGCAATGTTACTCTCTTATTGGTTAACTGGAAAGGTAATACGAATACAGGTAACACGACCAGAAGAGGATCACTGGACACATTACAATATCTATTCTTGCGCCGAAAGCAATGAACCCCAGAATTACGAGGACACTACATACAGTACTGGATTCCCAAGACGAAACGTAGCACGATTACCCTTGCTCGATTATATATCAGTTTTGCCGAGAAAGAGAAAACATTTCTTTAGCGAACACATTTTATCCACAGGCTTTGGGAGCCGCCCGCAGGTCAAATGTCACTATAACGATCGGTTGTAAAGGCGATACTTATAAACACCTGTCCAAATTTCCACAAGCACTCGGTCCTTAGGGCATTGACAAAGATGGATGTTTTTTAGGTTTTATTATGTTGTTTTCTCTCTACATGATGTTGGTTCCCCTAAATGGTGTTAGTTCCCCTAGATGGTGTTGGTGTCCCAGGAAAAATCTTGGCGCCACCCTTGACAATGATGGGAGTGATGTTGAATTCAATAATATGCGGACTATGTGGAGTATAGTTAATTTATTAAACAATTTATTTCAAAATTGTGAAATTATGAAGTTACGACGTCAACTTTATGACATCAAACCTCTTCGCCCATTGCAATCAAATTACAACTCGATAAAATCCTTATCCTTTCTCAACGAAATCATCGTTCTGCACATGTTTAGTTGTAGGCCAACATCTGCACATGGACGTAGGCTTGGTGCCTTACAGTTGTACTTCTGCGAATTAAGTAAATTGGGTGTCTTATAGACTTACTTCTGCACTTGAAGTAAGCTTGGTGCGTTATAGTTGTACTTCTGCACATAAAATAAGTTTAATGCATTATAGTTGTACTTCTGCACATAAAGTAAGTTTTATGCAATATAGTTGTACTTCTGCACATGAAGTAAGCTTCATGCTTTATAGTTGTACTTCTGCACATGAAGTAAGCTTCATGCTTTATAGTTGTACTTCTGCACATGAAGTAAGTTTGATGCCTTATATTGTACTTCTGCACATGAAATAAGTTTAATGCCTTATAGTAGTACTTCTGCACACGAAGTAAGCTAGGTGTCTTATAGTAGTACTTATGCACATGCAGTAAGCTTGATGCCTAATAGTAGTACTTCTGCACATGAAGTAAGATGGGTGACTTATAGTTGTACTTCTGCACATAGAGTAAGCTTGGAGCCTTGTAGTTATACTTCTGCACATGAAGTAAGCTGGGTGCCTTATAGTTGTACTTCTGCACATAAAGTAAGTTTCATGCATTATAGTTGTACTTCTGCACATGAAGTAAGCTTGGAGCCTTATAGATGTACTTCTGCACATAAAGTAAATTTTATGCATTATAGTTGTACTTCTGTACATAAAGTAAGTTTTATGCATTATAGTTGTACTTCTGCACATGAAGTAAGCTTGATGCCTTATAGTTTACTTCTACACAAGCAGTAAGCTAGGTGCCTTATAGTTGTACTTCTGCACATGACGTAAGCTGGGTACTTTATGATTGTACTTCTACATTATGTTCCATATATGCTCCGTTTTCCAGGTCTGCATTAACAGTTTGCATAGCTTACTATACACCCCTACCGTTATAATATATGCATTGTATTTAGATTTATATATCAATTTTTGGTTAGTTTTAGTTTTAGTTTTAGTTTTTGGACCACGATCAAGTTTAGCGCTTGACACCGTATTGAATAACTTTGTAAGAGTACAGATAAGTAAAGATCGTTAGCCCTCACTGAACCGATGCGACCGTTTCAGTTGACGGAGAACAGAAGTCACCTCCGTCTTTGCAATGTCCACGTGGAGCCGAGGTTTCCATTGATTGCTATCACGTGGTCAACGGCCTACGGATGCCGTGTTGGACCATGATAATTCCAGACTTCCGACTGATCGTTGATTCAGTTTTGTTCCCTTGAAACTGTCAGGAATAGGAACAATTAATGGCTTCTCTTCTTCTTCCTCCTGTATAACCTATACTAAGAGGAAGTATTCCTCTTCTCTTAATATGTAGTATATTTATTACAGATTGTATTTGACATTTATATGACATTTATACATAATTTTTATTTTATTCATTTTGATCTTACTTCAAAGTCTTTCGATTGACATCACGATTGTCATGTTTGTTTCAAGAAAAGAGTGCCTTGTTTAAATAAACCGACAAGAAACTATACCCTATTAGCATGATTTCCTTTTTATATTAAACATATTCTCGAAAGTCTCCGAAAGTAAAAGGGATGGTGGTCACTTATACTGTTATAAGCATGTTCATGAGGCACTCCTTTGGAAGGAAGGCGGCGAAGGTGGGATGGAGATAGTATCTTTCGTCTTGCTCAATATTGCGACATACCTAAAATGTGACAATTGATAATAATAATAAATACACATTTATAAAGCGCCAATATCCTAGTTACTAAGTTACTAATGCTCAGTGGTACTGAGTAGGCCTATTCAAAAATGTTAGCATTTGGTGCAGATCTGACATCTACAGGTAATGAATTCCAAAGTACAGTGGCGGCATTTGAAAAAGAACGACGACCATAAGTGTGATGTTTTCATCTAGGCATGTGGAGAAGTTGTTTCTGCGAGGAACGTTGAGACCTGGTAAGACTGGAACATTACTAAACTGCTCGGGTATTGTGGAACCGTTCCATTAAAGCTTTATATGTGAGAGGTAGGATCTTGAAGTCTATCCCAAAGGAAACAGGTAGCCAATGCAGTCGCTGAAGAGTCGGTGTGATGTGAGTGTGTGAAAATTCTTGCAACTGTCTTCTGTGCACGTTGCAGTAACTGAAGTTGACTTTCCGGTAAACCGTAGAAAAATGAATTGGCATAATCGATAATTCAATAATATGGCGTCTAAATAAGTCAATGTTCCTTACTGGTCATGCAGTTCTGCATATTATCTACAAGATGTGGCATGGACATAGTACACCTCTACATAATTTGATTCCTGTCTTATCACCTCATTTGTTATGGTACCCCTTTAATATTCATGAACTAAACCAACGAGCCAATTCCCATAGTGAGACCTCTACTGAGAATACGGCACCAAATAAATTAGGTTGCATTGAAACTCTTTATGCCCCACATATTAAGCCACATTATATGCCTACACATATTCGCCATAATGAACACTTAACTGCTCACTATCTCTCATGTACATGATGAAGCAATTAATGGTGCACACCACGTCAGTAATCCCAACCCTTAACAGAGCATGTGCAGTTGTGGAATAACCATCACCTACTGACAAACACCAACACGCCAGGTCCACGTGATACATGCCACCACATCGATCAAGACCACAAGACACACGGCCTCGATGCAAACCAATTGAATAAATCGCCGGAACCCCGAAATACATTATGTTTGCATCCAACAATAGGCGCTACACACCTTTCCTGTACCCATGTACCCGCCCGACTATCTAATGTCCACATCCCTCTGAAATGCCAGGTATGTCCATGAATTGATACATTGATCAATATGACATGTAATATAAACAGCATCAAATAAGAAAATCAAAACAAATAAGAATAATTAAAGGACTACCCCACGAAATGTACTAATATAATGAGAGTACCATTTAACTCAATACCACAAATTCCTGCAACATTACACTTGATAAACAAAACTTAACATAACTTAATAAAACAATATTGAACGCTTAATCGCTACACACAACGTGCTAGAACACATGTCTAATGCTCACTGTAAGCCTAAGCTTATTTACTATAGGCAACCACTTTCTTGCACTAAACATGATATTCCATTTGAAGGATATAGTCTGTAAGTGTCCTGCGTAACTGATCGACATTCTTATTTATGCACTACATAAATTAACTAATCTATTACACTGGAAACAACTACGCTCAATGAGACATGTTGGCGGTCAGTTTGAAATAAGTTTTCTATAAACTGAGGGCGTCATACAACAATTGATAGCACTGGATGTTTGTTGGGTGAAGGAGTTTGATATTCCGGTGACTCACGCCACTTAATACGCACCAAAATGTGAAAACGTGTGCACAAAGAACAATATTGATAAATGCTGCATATATGATCATAGGGATTAACACAATACATGTTACCGCAAGCTTCAGTGAACAATCCTAAGGTAAAACACATCACGCTGCAATGATTTCAGACGCTTTAATCCAGCAGAATCGCGTAATATCCCTAGTACACTGCACATCAATGTATCATTAATATCAATTAATAATCAGTTTACAGAGAGACAAATCGTTCAATAAAATTGGTGTACCCTCACCATATTTAGGATCCTAGTCGCTTGGCATGGGCCCGAAAATGTAATTACGATACATAGCCCCAGGTTACCCGCACTATCACATCTTATCGTATGGCATAAAATCAACTAATCGTTGAAGAAAGTGCAACTTCTTCTGTCCAGTGATTTTACAAACCATTCCAATTAGGAACCTAAAACCATGCGCCGGTACTGTAACAAGTCTCCATTAGCATGTGACAGTCAAACTGCGTGGTCGAATGGGCCGCCCTCATCACTGTGTGTTCAATCCTAACTACAATTAATCTGATCAAGGTGTTAATTACACTTCCTCAATGAAAATATTCCAGCGATGACCATCATACTCATAACAAACTAGAAGTGGAAAGTACTACTTTACTTCGGAACAGAACACCAGACCGGAAGGATTTTTTTCTATACTGACTTTAAAACCCAGTTACATTCGGACGACCCCTGACACCAGTATAGAGGGCGGAAAGCATTAACTAAGGGCGAGTCAATTGAGCAAACTTTAATTGTGTACATGTTCAGCTACTCTCTGAATTCAGGCTACATGCATGAGGAAATAACTGTAATATTAAAATATTAGAAGTGTGTTCATATATTATGATATCATAATTCATACTATTAACCAACATCATATTTTGGCAATGAAACGATTTGGAATAATTCTAAAATAATATTTTTTTTACATTTTTTATTATAAACATTTTCATGAAAATGATATTATTTAAATTTTAGATGAGAACAAAAAGTCATTAACGTACAATGCTTTTAAGAATACATTCCGTATAACCAAATTTCCATTTACTACTTATGATGATATATTGTCTGTTATTTCACCTCTTTGGAAACGCAACATAGAATATTTAGATACTGTGGTGATATACCAGAGAACGTGTCGTCACACAAGCTTATAAATTATATCACTCGGCCATCTTCAATTCCAACGTAGAAAGTTCAAGTCAACAGTATCACTGACTGTTGGAATATCATTTTTCTTTGTTATTTCATTTAAATTTATACGGGAAAGTAAAATCCAATACTTCCAATTTCAATTTCTCCATAGAAAGATGGCTACAAACACAACCCCATGTAAGCTAAAACTTTCTAATAATCCACTTTGGTAAATAAGTTTTGTGGGGAACAGGATGAAACTAACGAGCACCTGTTTTGTGACTGTAGAATTACTGTAGAAATTTTATCCTAGACGTAAGGCATTCAATTTTAGGAAGTCAATTTAATCTCTCTAAGCGGGATATATTCTTCGGTTATAAACTGCTACTTCAACATCTCTACAACTTGTTAAACGTTCATCTTAAGTATTACATTTTTAATAGAAGGATATACGCAGGTACCCCTGCAGTCCATGAATT
>JAODAF010099417.1:0-10828 GCA_027574765.1 Molpadia intermedia | reverse complement strand
AAACATTCTGTCCCACATAAATGTACCCTCTGTGTCATATAATTCTGGTTTCCCCTGTTCCACTCTACTAGTGAACTTAAAAGGGACAACGAACTGCACACTTATTCATTATGACAGTGTTTTACATAAACTTCATTCAAGACTCCTTACAATTAAAAATGTCCATTCTCAAGGGACTAAATAACTGGATTAGCAGCACAATTTGCTACTCAAGAATCTTCAACTGATAAACATTTTCTTCTATAATTAGCACATGGTTGCACAGTAACATGTTTTGTTCCTTAAAATTCAAATCTTAAATATTGCTGATTCTGTCAGATTATTTTTTTATCCCCCTACTTTATAAATATTTAATTTTTGTTCTAGTTCCATTGTTGATGTGTTTCTGATTGAAACTCTAGCTCTTCGATATGGAGTTTCCATTTTTCTGAAACTATGCAGCAGATTTTATAATTTTCCAACAGAACATATGTGCATATATTACTTATAAATTTGGAAAAAGGATATTAGAAAACAGACAAAACTTTAAAAATATGATACTGCATCTATTAGAGTTGTTATCCGTCATAAGAATTCAAAGACATGCAACATTTTTGCAACTTCTCGGGAGAAGCTCTTAAATTTATGGAAATTTCTTTACTTTGATTCAGACTAGACACTTGATAGTTTTGCCACAAGCAAATTTTGTGCGGCCTGGAAATTTGCATAATTTAGTCCAAAACATTTAAGTCGATATCGATTTCATGTCATTAATAATCAATACCAGAACAAAAATTTAATTACAGGCAGTGTAGCATGCATGTCTTCTCTATTTTATTTTTAGTTCAACTTTATTTTCAAGCCAAATTAATTTGGCAATTTCTGGCATAATGAATTTTTTACTGGTATGCCTATAGCATTCGTACTCACAATGGTACTTTGTAGGGAATAGTTTTAGGTAATTCATTGCACTGAGCAGGGACATAGCCTTTTGCATACCAATGCCTTTTGCGTGAATTAATTTATCACTGGTTACTGTCACTAAGTTGCTTCTTACTATAGTGCGTACCTGATGGTAGTGGGTATTGTACAATATATAATTTTAAAATGAAGCAGACAAAGGTTGCATTCTAAAGCCGAATAAAGCCTCAAATTGTAATACCCATATTTTTTATTGAAATAATAGACTACCGTTGATAAAACAGGCTTTTACCGACTTGATAGACCCCAGAGAAACCAAAATTTCAGGCATTGTCCAGGCATCTTCATATCTACAGGAAAATCTCCTCTTTTATGTGAAAGTTTCCCTATTATTATCTTTCCAAGTATATGTACTGTATATTTAAAATTTCCTTGTGACTGATAGACATTGTGTTTCCATGGTAATACCTCATGACAGACCATTTTAGAAGCTGAATTATATGAACTGATATCAAGTATGGAGATATACCTGCAGTAAATCAGATAGGATTTCACAAAATAGTTTGAAAGAAGCAGGTGTCTGCTGTCTTGGATATATCTCCTTTCTTCTGCAGTTAAATTTGTGAAAAACAGACTGGATGTTCAAGATCGTAAATGAGGAACGATATCCTCTTTCGAGCGGATGGAATATTTTGATATGTATTAAAACCTATCAAGGAAGATTTAATTAAATCATGACGAGGCAACCATACATATTATGTCACTTCTCATGCCACCATTCTGTCAGTCTTGCCCGAAAAGGAAAGGAACTTCAGAAGCAATTAGCAGAACAAGATACTATCAGTGGCAGTACAGAATAGGGCGAACAACAGCTTTGCAGGCGGGATTTATGTGAGCATGGCAGGGAAGTGCATTCTGGGACATCGGTGAGCGTGGCATACTGGTATTAATATCAGAATTTGTGAGGGAAGGGGGTGATGGTGGCATTATAATGGCTGCTAAACTAAGAGGTAGTACTGTTCATTTCTAGGGGAAAGGTAAATTTACAGCGCTTAACTCCCTTACCTCATATAACACCTTTGCATATTCCTAATTACTGCGATATCGCATCTGGAAACTTTTTTCAACCTAGCAGTGGTTCAGTGTATTTACAGCGCTTACTAACATGTTGATACAGTACATCAATATAGCATATTCATAGGCGCCCCCCAAACAAAATATTTCTGTGGAAATTCGGGCACTGCAAAAAAGTGCAGTAGCCTAGAATCTCGTTTGAGGAGAGTCATTAGTTCTATAAAAAAACTCATGTAATTAGACTTCCTTCTAAGCTTGCTCGAAAACCTGACATATATTGATTAAGTTGAGTAGAATTTTGACTCATTTCGAACTCCATACATTTTCAGTAATTGTCCAAGAGGATGATTTGATATGTGTCGCTTTTGACATTCCCTATAAGGATTTGAGATGATACCAGAACCTTTTTCTAACGAGACACGACGACGACACTGTGTATTTTTTCGTACCATTGAGCAGTAATAATATTTTGATCCATGGGTGTGTTATTATGATTCCAATGTGCAAGCTGCCTGTTGTTTCCCATCTGATAGGAATTCCTGGTCCTGGGGAGGAGTCTAAGGAGAAGGGTGTCCTCCCTTGGAGAATAGTTTGAATAATTAGGTGTTTAGATGCAAATTGGTGCAGTATTTTGCAATTGAAATAGTGCTCCTATGCCCATGAGCGTATTCCTAGCCACTAGCAGTGGTTCAGTGTATTTGTAGAAGTAGGTGAATGGTAAATCTGCCCTACCTGGTTTTGTTGTATTTATAGCTCTCGGAAAGCTAATAACTTTGGCACCTGTTTCCTATGCCCATCTTTCTGTGGAATTATTTTGATACCAATTTGAGTTTGAAGAACAAGTTCTTTTCCAGACCTTGGTACCAAGACATTCCCGTTAATAATTCCAATGTCAACTCCCCTTCCTCCCCAACACATGGGCTTTGGTCTACTGAAACCGTCTATACAGGGGAGTACTATAACATCTCCTACTGACAATTGATGACACCATTGCGACACTGATACCATTCATTTCATATTTTTGTTGAATCCCTCCAAGCCGTGTCGAGAGCGCAAAACTAGATCAGCAGTCGGCCGGAAATCTAAATATAGCATGGTGCAACGCGGCATCAAAAGTCAAAGAAGCAGGCTAGCTACGTGTTTCCACCCGCTTCACGTGGCGCGCAGCCAACCTTGTCGGTCGACTGTCAGCCAAATTTGGCATGACAGTCTTGGGCCAGTGTGGGAGAAGAACCGGAGCGCCCGGAGAAAGACCCACTACCTCAGAAAAGACCCAGGAAATAAAGCATTGGTTTCCAGCTACCGGCTGATGCCACTGAGCTGTGCTCAAATATGGCAATGCGGCAACTCTAGGCTGTTGTTTATGTGATAGCAATCACTGGAACTCCCTTACAGCCTGCTCAAAGGATTCCAGGCTGCGTGAACCTTGCATGTATTCTGCTCTCCTCCATGAAATAGTCGGAATGGGGAGGGGTAAGATCCAGTCATAGCCAGCAGCTATTTGACATGTTCAAGTCTGTCTTTGTCATTAACTGCTGAATGGGGAGGGGTAAGATCCAGTCATAGCCAGCAGCTATTTGACATGTTCAAGTATGTCTTTGTCATTAACTGCTGAATGGGGAGGGGTAAGATCCAGTCATAGCCAGCAGCTATTTGACCTGTTCAAGTCTGTCTTTGTCATTAACTGCTGATCCAGGTTTAGTCACTGATATTTTGTGTTTCGAGAAATTTCAGGAAATCGTTAAAAGTAGGGGTCAACAGATAAAATTAACTTTACAGTGAACTGGAGGAAAATATCCAGTTCTAATTAGTTTGACATGATGATCCTTAAAATTAATGACCGAGTAATACGTACAGCTCGGTATACTCTACAGCAGCAGTTCTCAGACTTAACAAGATGGTGTCCCACCATAAGTATTGTAGTAATCGGGCTTCCCACTATCTAAGCATAGCTCCACCATTGGTTGGGGACAATTGTAACAGAAAATTTATACAAGCACCTGAAATATATAAATGGCTACCATTTAAGAAAAAGAAAACAAGATGGAACTAAAAGAGGTTGGACTGTAAGGTTTGTATAATACATTACATACACTGAACAGCATTCCTTCCCCTTACTTCATTAAACCAGTGGCATAATACTGTTACCCAGCATTACCGCTAGACTCGTAATTTTGCTGCTCGTAATTTGATGCATTAGATAACATGCTTCACATATACTGCACATAGCATCGGTGAGTATGATCCTTACTGAGGCCCCACTATGATATATTTTCCTTCGATCCATTAGTCAAGATAATTACATTTGATTGGAGTGGCAATAAGAAACCTGAAACAAAACATGACTCCAGGCGAACTGAAAGATTTATCAGATGAAAGTATTAGGTACATAATATGATGCTGCTACCATTATCCCATAACACACGATTCAACCTGACTAGGACTACATTGACATTTAAACAGGGTTGTCTTGTAGTTTTCAATCCAGTCATGGCAAAGAACATGGTGGAAGCATTGCATAAATGAATCCCCCCCCCCCCCACCTCCTCCCAGCAAAAATAGAGGAATGTGAAAATCAAAGGATGCTGAAAGATTCAACAGATGGCTTTAAGTTGACAATAGTATCTTGTCTTCGATTTTACAGTAACCAACACCCAATGTTTTCTCTAGAGGGGGGTGGGGGTTCAGGGATCCATGGACCGTAATATCTTTATCGCATAGTCCCCATCAGATATTTCTTCCCCTCCCCCAGTAACTAATTTATCCATGTGACACTGGTGTGCCATAGTCCTCAGCCCCCACCCCATCCCCATCCCATCATATACTGCTGAAGAGAACCATGCAGAAGCCCACTCTAGGACCAAATTGAATCCAAATGTCCTTGCCCTCTCACCCGACCAGCATGGTGTGAAGTCCTCTAGAAGGTCTTTGACTGCCATCAAATCAACCTGCTCACATTGCTCTAGCATAACCCTCCACTCATCCAACTGCCTTACAGGTTTGAAACAGGGAACAGTACAAATTGGAACCATAAATTATGGAATTCTTGGGTATGTATGGTAGGTGGGAGGGAGAATAGAGAGATAGACTAGTGAATCAGAACCCAGGCACCCCCTTAAATAAGTTTCAGAATCCAACTTTGTACAAATTATGAGAGGGTTGGGCTCTTTTTCGAAATTATCTCTGCCTTCAAAATGTGAATGTGAGGGCTATTGAATTACATGATAGATTGCACTTTTTTTACCTCAAGCCCTCATCATACTGAAAAAGGAGACAGTAGTTAATACCTTTAATACACAACAAACCTCTCTGAAGATTATTATCTTCAAACTACAGATAGACAGGCTCCACTTTCAGTGATTACCATCATAACCCCCCCCCCCCCCAAGTTCCAAACTGTCTTTTGGTTCTATGTAAAATATTAATTACATTTTACATCCACCCAGCTGCCCCCCCCGCCCCATGTTACTGCACACTCAACTATTATTTTGTAAATCTTGCTACAAATTCCCAAGTTTTTACATTGTTGAACGCAGAGGGCTCGGTCAATGACTTTAATTAATTTGTGTGTGATGGAAATGATTACTCCTTGAAGTGGTATTTATGAGAGTAAGGAGAAATTTTCAAGATGAGTTGTTTTTGGTCCTTTGGGATTGAACCATCAAATAGAGTTTGAATCTAGGATAAACAAATAAGAATTGATTTATGTAGTGTTGGCTTTTAAGCCTTCATTCTGACCAAGCAGAGTGTGAGGCCGTTAAGACTTGATTATCGATTCTTAAATTAGTTCATAGGTTTTCACAGAAGTGCATTGTAGGTGGAAAGGATGTATGCAGTTTCAAATTTCTCATGAATATTTGATATGGTATGGTTGAAAATTCACAAATGTTTCAAATTTCAAACACCAGTTTAAGGCGGCAACAATTAGTCAGTGTGGAGGATGATACAAAATACAACAGGACATCTTGGCTGCCAGATTACAATGTGAAATAAAGGGGTTGCCAATTTAAATAGCTATATCTCTCTGCTAGAGAAAATATTTTGCTGGTGATAAACCAGCGGCATAGAAAAAAGCAAGTGGGGTATTTTTCTGGTGTGGTCCAGGCCCGCCCTCAACATAGTTTTTATTTTTTTCACCCTTAAATAAATATTTTTTATATCATTTAGGGCTTCATTCCATGGCCAACTATATCATTTGCAAATTGCCTTTAATATACAAATGTATCTTTACCAAATATATATCTTTAGCATGTCAATTTATTAAGTTGCTTGCATGGCATTCTAAAACCAGATCTATTAATAAATATATTTATAAAAATACAAGAAGCTTCCGGCGGAGTAAACCCCTGGCCCCCACTTGTCATATTCCTGTCACTGTAAAACTTTCAACTGAAATATAATAAAAGAATGTATGCTTCCGGGAACTGAAGACTCTACTGTTGGAAACGAACATGTTAAAAGTCAATATACAAATGAAACATGTATTTATCTCTGTAATTGTAACACCATAGGCTGGCGGATTAACCCCTGCCATATGGCTTCACCCCAGACCACACCCTGGAAGTCCTGTTCGTGATATCCAACTGACTGAACCTTCATCTGCCCCCCCCCCCATTATGCCATAGAGAGAATAAACACCATGATAATTAAACAATATCAATATTTACAAACAATTAGAAATAAACTAATATAATAAGTGGTAGCTCCATTTCAGTCAATTATTATTCTCCTGCAAACATCCCTTTATCCACTCAACTCATTCTGATAATTGGCGGCAAATCATTTCCCCCTAGAGGTATACCTTCAGTTTCTTCGATAATAAAACTCATGTCATTCACCTCACTGTTGTAAGTTTACTGTTTCAAGATACCTCTTTTTTGGTTCCTTGTTTTAGCAAAAGGAACATAGTATATGCATTAATATATATTATTACTATATGATATTAATCATTAAATTTATCATGAAGAAACCCTCAAGAAGAAATGTTGTACAAAAGGTAGGTTGTATTTGTAAATCACCTTATCACCCAATTACTAAAAACATTTTTCACATTTTTGCAGGGAAATCAGATTATGCGATGATGAGACCATTATCCTATAAGGGCACAAATGCTGTCATCATCTGCTTCAACCTAATGGAACCTGAAACCCTCTTCAATGCAGTTTGTAAGGTGAGCAAACTTCTGTATGAAATTTAAGTCAAAATATACTGAAGGAAGGATCATGGTGAATGAAATAAACTCTAATCCCTACTAATCCCGACTAATCCCTAACCCGCTAAGCAGTGATTGATAGCACCATGGCAAGGAAGACAAGGTACGCCAAAGCTTCCCGGGTGAAAATAGTGGTTGAACACAATTGGGCTTTGTTTCAATTCCATTATGTACAGTATGAACCAGGGTTTAATCAGGAGCCTCCATCTGATCTTAGCTCTGACAAACTGCCCTGACTTTGTTTTCAACTGGGACCAGCAGCCAGATTGCCAAGCTATGTACTGAGACCAGTTGAGCCTAGTTTGAAATGGAATTTTCTCCTGGATACCACTCCCTCCCTGGAAACATTTATCGTCAGTTGACAACCATGCAATATGTTTTGATATCCATCCAATGAAAAAAATAATAATATTACTGGTATTAAAACAAGTGCTGTATAATGTATATATCTAAGCCTTCTACTACATTACAACCCTGTATATTCTTGCATACAAATGCATATAGCCTTAATGGCAACCAAAACCATGTGGCACTCAATAAGATGGCACAGTACGAAGAAGCTGGATGCATTTAATTATTCAGTTTCTCACTAGCAATACCAGAACATTGCAGATATTAAATCTTACAAAAATGGTAAGGTTCAACTTTAAGGGTTCATTTAAATCTTTACAATTTATAAATTATAATAAACTGTAACTTTGAGAGGCCCCTTCATACTGCTGCTAGATCTTATGCCTATATCCAGCCCTGCTTAAATGGCATATTTCAGATCACTCTGATAATTCTGTTTTGTTCTTAGAGGTTATGTTTTGATTTTAAATATTTGCCATACCTTCCATGATCTCCAAGCACCATCCTGGTATGGTACCCTTGTTCAGAGTTCTTGTGGCTGCTTTGTCCTGCAGCTGTGATATCTTTATTCATTATTTTATTTATTTTGAAAAAAGGTTATAAAAAGAGGTCAGCACCTATCAGTGTCTTACCTATGACAGTGGAATGTCTAATTTAGAATTTGATAATGTGATGGCAAATTTACAACAGCATAGGTGTAATCTTGCCCAGGGGTAGTCTAGGTCACCAGTTAGTTTTAACCACTTGCCTGCCCTTCCCCCTTATGTAACAGTTCTAACACATCCATACCCCATCATCCGCTATGTGTTGGATAGTTATCAGGAGTGCCAGCCATGGGTCATCTCCCATCTCCCATAATCCCATGGTGCAGGCCTGCTCTACCTAAAACAGAGGAGCCAGCCCAGTCTCCTCCACACCTGTCTCCTCCACACCCGTCCTCCACACCCGTCTCTCATTTTGTTCATCTATGAAATTCCTAAATGATATAACAAGCTATGCAGACAAAGATTCACAGATGTTTTAACAGTCTAAAATCAATGACCCTGGGGTACATTACTGCTCATATTGGTTGTCTAATGTTCTCTTTATTTGAATTCCATTGGCATGCAGACAGGATAATTGTCTGCTTTCTAATTGTGTTCTGGTTGAATAAAGCAAATGTTCCGATATATAAACCAGGAAGACTTGTTATTAAATTTAAAGTAAATGAAGAAACAAAGTAAATTAAATGCAAGAAGCATGACATGGCAAGAATTTAAAGCACTCAACTTTTCTTGTACCAGTATTCTACAGTTCAATACAGTGGATGTACAGTCGACCTACTATCTTCAAGATGTCCAATATATCATCACAGCTATCAAACCATTCCTTGTTGGTTGCTGTAACATTTCCAGATTGCAGCATTTAAAGTAATCCAAGCCATTGTATATGTGTACTCGATAGCAAACGTGGCATCATTAGGCTGTTCATAACATCATCATGGAACATTTCCTTTTCCAATCCAATAAATAAAACAGGAGCAATCACCATGGCCAGGGGTGACCTCATGTCATCTATTTGCCACCTCATTCCATCTATGTATCACCTAGTGCATCACCTAGTGCCATCTACTTACCACCATATATTGCTGGTACTCTCATTTCAAAATGGCATCACCCTGTTTCTCGTACCCCATTTTGGGGGTTTGATGATAATACTAGTAACCAATGTGTGTATTCTTGATTATAAATTCAAGTTACTTAACAATGATGGATTAAGTCATAGATAGTATAGCTGCTTCATTATAATGAAAAGCCTATGGTTATTGGTACTCATGAATATTAATGATGTCATGGGGTCAAACATGAAACTATTGAAATGTCATTATTCAGAATTGTTCATACTTTGTATGTAGTTGTTGATAACATGTAAAAATAAAATATTAAAATTTAAATATAATAGAAAATATTATATTAAATTGATATGTGCTAAAGTTTATTATGCATATATGAGAGTGGGGTGAGATAATTTTGCACAATTCATCCAAGTTGGATTGAAGTCATACTTAGCACATTTTAACAAATTTCTGTGAATGGTTGGGATAATTTTCTAATATTTTGGAACATCACCTCAGGAATGTAGGTTTCCTTATAAAACCCCCCTCAACTGATCACAGCTCAACTATTCTATTGTTTATTTAAACAGTGCTTCTCAGATACCAGAAACCCTTCAATGTCTTCCATGGCTTTATCTATGTGGTAATAATAATGAAATCATAATAGTGTTAATATTCAAACCATCTTAGTTCGTCATCAATTCCACCATTGTTTAATTGGTCCATGTGTTTATACTACACCTGCTCATGGGGAAACAATCTTGATAAATATTTACAACTATTTGTTTGATTACCGGTAATAAAAACAATAATGGTTACTATGACAACAACTTTAGGGAAAGGTTTAGCCCTTTGATACAGTGTATTTCACAAGGAGAGATGGGTTGCAGGCTTCCCATTTGGCTGTATTACTCACGGCTGCCAAAAACTCTCTTGGCTGGCAAGCAAAAATTTGCCATAGTGTGAAGGTTTTAGGATTATATGTCGATAAGTATGTTGATCTAAGCAAACTTTTTCAACTTTATGTGCTCGTGTTGGCGCATTAAGGGCCTATGGCTGGGATAGTAAATATTTATTCTAAGAAGTGAGACTCCCAAATTACAAATCCTGGCTAAACCCCTGCCACTACATATGCCCTCTATGGACACCCCTTATGTGGTATTAAACTTTGCCAGATGCTAGATTTGAGGTATTAGGAAATACATAGGTAGAGATATGAGGTAACTTAGGTAAGTACGTCTCTCGTAAATACCCAAACCAGGTAAGTTTTGGGTATTTGGCAGAATTTTATGAAAATCTTGTTGAATTCTTATTTGATTTTGTCATGAAGGCCTAAACTAAAACTTCTCCAATATATTCAATATTTGCGGAAGTGATCTGATCTGGTGTGATCGGACAGGATGGTAAATGCTTAACAGGAAGTCATTCACTGTGCCGTTCTTAGTTTCTTTATTCTACATTTTTAAGTTTGTGCTAGCTGAGATAAACATTTAATGTTTCTCTAGTATCCTGTTATATGGTACTAGTTTTGTGTGTGTGTGTGTGTGACGCTAGCTTGTAATCAAGGCAACAGTGGATTAGTATCATTCTTGGTGTGTGGGTCCGCCATAGTGAGTAGAAGGTCCCTATTGTTTTGGGGGCAAAGGTCACCAGTTATGGTCAAAAAACCTGAAATATTAAAAATGCAATAACTCCCA